>LGSM01000087.1:0-79128 GCA_001314345.1 Phytophthora multivora | reverse complement strand
TGAACGGCAACCAGCAGCTCCGACGTGGAGGAACACGACGTGATCCGCAGAAGGAAGGCGAGACGCTTGGCATGGAAGCCACAAGTTCCACGTTACGCTCGTCAGCGGGATGGTCAATAGTGACAAGCTCAGCTGCGCTTCTTGGATTTCGGCAGTACAAAATAGTACTATTGAAGCGGCTGGGTAAACTACTTGCTACTACAGTAACAGTAATCCAGACTTTCGACAAACTACTGGCTACGATAGTATTACTAACAGTACTGTACCGTATCGCTCATGTCCTAACCGAACTGCAATATGCAAAACATGTGGTTACAGCAATGCCCAGCTAGTAAGAATTCCTTCAAGATGTGCAAAGTTTTAAAAAAGAATTATGCATCGCTAATTTTCCTCTTCAGAACCATCGTCTAAATCGTCTTCTGGATCCACTGTAGTCCCGAGAGCATCCAAGTGTTGCAGCTGCACGACCAGCTCGTTGATCGCAACCTCATCAGCTTCTGCGTCTGGTATATCTGGCTGAGCACGCGTGTCACCTAGGAATTTTACTTTTGAAACCCCCCCAACAATAGTTGCAGGCGTCAGACTCTCCCAACTTGACGTTATCCACGACACTATATCGCTACGACTCGGAGGAGTTGCTCGGAACGCCGACGGTCTTGCTTCTTTCTAAATACCATCGATACGTTGCCTGGCAACATCTTGAGTCTCCATCCTGGAAACGACTTGAATCCGCGCCGTAATTCCAAGCAGCCTTGCCGCATTGGATGCGTCCAAGGCATGATGATCTACAACTTCTTTACGGAGTCGATCCACCCAGTAGCCACGTAACTTGCTCTTGAACGGTTGGTTCCACGCAATATCAGCGGGCTGGCATACGTATGTGTATCGCGGCGGGACTTTCATAAGGATGACATTCACCAACGCTGCATAGTTGACGACTTCTTGGGTCCAGTGGCCCGAGAAATCGTCCCACAGCAATACCTGGAGCTTGTGTGTATAGTCGACTGCCATGCGCTTGTATTCCTACCAATTCCGGTGATGCACTGTCGTCCCATAAAAAAAAAAACGGAAATGCGTCTGCTTAAGTTTTAGCGCCTCGGTATAAGACTTTTAAGGCGGGTAGAAAACAACACCATATGCCAATTTCACTTACTGCTATTGGTAGATAATCGTTTTCCCTTAGGACAAACGTTCGGTTAGGACATGAGCGATACGGTAGTACTATTTTGTACTGGCCAAGGAAGTTACTGCCAAGCCCTGCTTGGCGCTGCTCACGATCCTGTACAAAAGACCTTTTCGTTTCTGGAATGTTGTAGTACACGTAAGTTACGACGTACAAAATGTAACTTAATATTTTAATACATGTACATGTACATGAAAATAACGTTGTAGAACCGGAAAAAAACATACATCGCCGCAAAGCGTCCAAACTCGCTCATGTACATGTATTGTGCCTTTCTGCCAAAATGCCCTCCGATTTAAGGTCCTACGTAGGGGTTGAGCTCCGATGTAGGAGCTCCTAAAAGGTACCTCTGACGGTAGTAAAACCTTGTAGACAACATAAAAATGGCATACGCTGCTGGCCTGGTGCTCCTACATGTAGGTAGAGTTCTGATAGCTTACAGCATAGGAAATGACCATGTTTTAGTGGCCATTCGGACCTTATGTTTCAAAAAGCTACTTCTTAGGATCAATCGGAGCTCCTACGGAGGATTTACCGGCGCCTAATCAGGTTGATTGGATGCCTTACAAGAACAGTGCTGCGATCTGCGGGCATTGAAGTCACTGTATGTACTGTACCTGTATTCTTGTGGTTGGCTGTACCGTGGTTGCAATTCCGGTGGGCGCGCACCATGCACGCCACGAGGACAAAGGGATACAGCGCTGTACCTGTAAAAGAAATGTAACTTTCGTTTTGCGATCTAGCCATGCTCAAAGCATGGCAACATCAATGACATCGCCAAGGTCGTGCACTCTTTGGTGGTGCACTGCAGTGCAATCTGCAGACTCTGCATACGTGGCGCCATTTGCCTGGTTTCAGAAAATTTATATTTTCAGGCGATACGCAAGTCCACCAGAGTGACGATGCCAGAGTGTATAGTGAGATTTGGCGTTGCAGGTTGAAGCGCAAGATCGGTGCCGGTGTCGAGCTGACAGCCGATGCAATTTCCGGCTCCGCGCTGGTCGCTACCCTGCAAGCCTTCGAAGGCCGTCGAAGTTCGACTCGAACCCCTTGACCAAGCAGAGCGCGGACGGCGTTTCTGCTTCGAGGATCCCCATCTCCACAAACGTCACAAGCAAGCAGGCCTAGGCCAACATTTTCTGCTGAGGTTGCATACTCATTCTGGTGGGCTTTGTCGGGCTTGAATTCTGCCGTCGCATCCCCTCGTCAACAACTCGCCCCAGCTGTGTGTGCGCATCGCTTTCGCTATTGCTCCCAGTCCATTCACCCTCCGCGTCGGGATCAAAATCTCTCTCGGTTGTGCATTGCACGGCTGAACTTCAGCCTCGACAGGCGACCGATGACATCGGCTCGTTGCCCAGAACTCCACCCAACACTTTTTGCTTCATTTGGGCAACGCTGACGCGCATTTGAAGTGCTTCAAACTGAGACCTTTGTTCCGTCTCTGCATTGTTCGACTCCCATGTGGTGCACAGAAACTGGGCCCATCTGGTTAGACTCTCTTGAAGTTTGTATGCTCCTCCAAAGGTCGTGACACTCTCTCGGCCACCGACCGAGGCTGTGGCAGCAGCAACAAACGTATCTTACCCTCCCAGCGCCCACCCCACAATTCCCTCACTCGCGAAATCGCCCGAAGGCGCGCACTCCTCCCAGTCCCGCTCTTCCTCGCGCCTCAGCGTTCGGCTCCCGCGCACTTCCGCCTCCGTCAATTATGCTTCGCTCGCAGCGCCTTCTCCTCGGTCGCCGCGCAGGCTCGAGCCTCACGCGCTTGCAGCAGACGCGCGACGCCAGTACCATCAAGAAGCTTATGGCCGCCAACCGCGGAGAGATCGCCACGCGTATCATGCGTGCTGGCAATGAGCTGGACATCCGTACTGTGGGCATTTTCTCCAAGGAGGACCGCTTTACACAGCACCGCTACAAGGCAGATGAGAGCTTCCTCGTTGGCGCGGGTAAGTCCCCCGTCGGAGCGTATTTGGACATTGAGAGCATCATTCAGATCGCGAAAGAGAACAACATCGACGCCATCCACCCGGGCTACGGCTTCCTTAGTGAAAACGTGGGATTTGCTGAGGAATGTGCCAAGAACGGCATCAAGTTCGTTGGCCCCACGCCTGAAAACCTGCAGCGCTTCGGTGACAAGACGGCTGCACGTGAAATTGCCATTGAGCAGAAGGTTCCGGTGGTGCCCGGCACAGACGGACCTGTCCACAACCTTGACGAGGCTCGAGCCTTTATCGACTCCGGTGTGGGCTACCCTGTGATCATCAAGGCCAGCATGGGAGGTGGTGGTCGTGGTATGCGTGTTGTCACGTGCGCCGAAGAGCTCGAGGAGAACTTTGAGCGCGCCAGCTCCGAGGCTTTGGCTGCTTTCGGTGACGGAACTGTGTTCATCGAGCGCTACGTGGACCGCCCGCGCCACATTGAGGTCCAGATCCTTGGTGACGGGCAGGGAAATGTTGTGCACCTGTACCACCGTGACTGCAGTGTGCAGCGTCGCCACCAGAAGGTGCTGGAGACGGCTCCTGCTGTCGGCCTTGACCCTAAGACCGAGAAGGCTATGATTGATGACGCTGTGCGTCTCACCAGCGCTGCCAAGTACCTGAACGCCGGTACGGTGGAGTTCCTGGTGGACCAGCAGGGACGCCACTACTTCATCGAAGTGAACCCCCGTATCCAGGTTGAACACACGATCACGGAGGAGATCACGGGCATCGACCTGGTGCAGAGTCAGATCCGTATCGCCGGTGGTGAGACCTTCAAGGACCTGGGTCTTAGTCAGGACAAGATTAAGCCGCGCGGCCATGCCATGCAGTGCCGTGTGACCACGGAGAACCCGAGCACGGGCTTCCAGCCTGACTCTGGTGTCATTGAGGTGTTCCGTAGCCCCGGTGGCATGGGTATCCGTCTCGACGACGGCCCTGGATTCGTCGGTGCCCACATTACCCCTCACTACGACTCCCTTCTGGTGAAGGTCACTGCTCGTGCTCTGGACCGCGGTGACTGCGCGCACAAGTTGAAGCGTGCGCTGTCCGAGTTCCGTGTGCGTGGCGTGACCACCAACAAAAGCTTCCTGGCGAACGTGCTGAACCACCCAGACTTCATCAAGGGTATTGTTGACACGAGCTTCATCGCTGAAAACCCGGATCTGCTGCTGCCGTCCAAGTCGACGAACCGTGGCCAGAAAATGTTGAAGTACATCGGTAACACGATCGTGAACGGCCCGGAGAAGGCTCTGGGTGCCACCGGTCCTGCTCCGTCCAACATCGACCCGATCGTGCCGACCCTGGAAGCTCCTCCAGCTTCTAAGGAGAAGTCGCTGCGCCAGGTCTACGTTGAGCAGGGTCCAGAGGCCTTCGCCAAGGCTGTGCGTGCCAAGAAGGGTCTGTTGCTGACCGATACTACCTGGCGTGATGCCCACCAGTCGCTTCTTGCTACGCGTATGCGTACGCGCGACATGCTTGCCATTGCTCCTGCTACTTCTATCGCTATGCGTGACGCATTCTCTATCGAGATGTGGGGTGGTGCGACTTTCGATGTGTCAATGCGTTTCCTGCGTGAGGACCCGTGGGATCGCCTCGCCATTTTGCGTGAGGCTGTGCCCGACATTCCGTTCCAGATGCTGCTCCGTGGCGCCAACGCTGTCGGCTACACAAGCTACCCTGACAACGTGGTGTACAAGTTCTGCGAGAAGGCCCAGGCTACTGGTATGGACGTCTTCCGTGTGTTCGACTCGCTCAACTACCTGGAGAACATGAAGCTGGGCATTGACGCTGTTGGTGCCGCTGGCGGTATCATTGAGGCTGCTATGTGCTACACCGGCGATGTTTCGGATCCCACCCGTGGCCCGTACAACCTCGAGTACTACCTTGACTTCGTGCGTCAGCTGGTTGGCCAAGGTATTCATGTGCTGGCTATCAAGGATATGGCTGGCCTGCTGAAGCCTCAGGCTGCGCAGATCCTCATCTCCGCCATCCGCAACGAGTTCCCGGACCTGCCGATTCACGTGCACACGCACGACACTGCTGGTACCGGTGTGAGCTCTATGCTCGAGGCCGCGTACGCTGGTGCTGATGCTGTTGATGTGGCTTCGGACGCCATGTCGGGTACTACCTCGCAGCCCTCGATGGGTGCTGTTGTAGCAGCGCTTAAGGGATCCAAGTATGACACGGGTGTGAAGTCGGAGGACATCATGGAGATCAACGACTACTGGGAGACTATGCGTGGTGTGTACGCTCCGTTCGAGTCCGGCCAAAAATCTGGTTCTGCCGACGTGTACAACCACGAGATGCCGGGCGGACAGTACACCAACTTGCTGTTCCAGTCGAAGCAGCTCGGACTTGCGGGCCAGTGGCCAGCTATCAAGCGTGCGTACGCCACCGCTAACCGTCTTCTTGGCGACATTATTAAGGTGACGCCTTCGTCGAAGGTGGTGGGTGACTTCGCCCAGTTCATCGTGCAGAACAAGCTGACGGAGCAGGAGGTGATTGACCAGGCTGAGACGCTTTCGTTCCCCAAGTCTGTAGTGGAGTACTTCCAGGGTTACCTGGGTATCCCCCACCACGGTTTCCCAGAGCCGCTGCGCTCTCGTGTGCTCAAGGGCAAGCTGCTGCCCAACGGCCATGAAATGTTCGAGGCTCGACCGGGTGCGGAGATGGAACCGTATGATTTCGAGGCGGCTGAGAAGGAGCTGAAGGAGAAGTACGGAGATGACAAGATTCGCGATGTCGATGTCATCTCGCACGCTATCTACCCGGAAGTGTTCGCGGGCTTCCAGAAGTTCAAGGACGAGTACGGCTCGATGCACTTCCTGGACACCCGAACGTTCCTGACGGGTCTGGAGGTGGACACGGAAGTGGAGGTCGAGATGGAGCACGGTAAGACTGTCTTCATCAAGCTGATCGCTGTCGGTGGCGTGAGCAAGAAGGACGGTCTGCGCGACGTGATCTTCGAGCTCAACGGTCGCCAGCGTGTGATTAAGGTCAAGGATGAGGCTGCTGGTGTGACTACCACGGCCAAGCCGAAGGCCACGAACATGGCTGGCTCTGTCGGTGCCCCGATGCCGGGTGTTGTGCTTGATGTGCGTGTGAAGAAGGGCGAGAATGTCAAGGCTGGCGATGCCCTGCTTGTGCTGAGCGCCATGAAGATGGAGACTGTTGTGGCAGCCCCCGTGAGCGGCCGTGTGGTGTCGATCCACGCCGACGTTGGCGACAACATGCTGGGCGGTGACCTCCTTGTGGAGATCGACGAGACTGGCGACGATGATGAAGAGTAAGTTTATCCAGCCTGCTACACAAGTATGCACGGTAGGTTCATGTGAGTGCTGGAGACGATAAGTAAGATGAAACATTTGCTTGGTATCAAACTATGTAAGCTTCAGCAGCTTCTTCCCGTGACGTTGTCCTGGTCCTCGCCAACATAATGCCGGCGAGCGACATCACCACCGACGAAAGGACACGTTTCTAACGTTTCTATCGAGTCCATCGTGGTCTTCAACCTTTGGCCCTGCTTTGGTATTATAGCAGCCGGCGCAATCACACACTCGAGAACAAATCGGATTCACGGCGGGGGCCATGGTGAATCCAAAGCCGCCGCAGCGGCTCAGCCGCTCCTGTCACTGCCTCAAATTTCGCTTGAACCAACTTCACATCCTTCTCGCCAACGCCCAAGCTTTGCTCTGTATCAGTTTAGCATCGCTTCAAGTTGCGCGGCGACGTCGTTTGGTTGCCCGGGCGTGGCGATCGGTGCTGTACTGTATCAAGTTGATGCGTATGAACGAGTTGCACTCTCACGACCGCCTTCATAGACCAACGGACCGAAAGGCGCATCTCGATAGGCCAGGGCACTACATACCTTTACTGTCGTGGAATTCCTTCCGGATAGATCGTCAAGTGGCGAAACGGAGACGGGTTCAGTCAGAGCCCGCCTAGCCGAGCCCGAGCCTTACATACCCTGTAAATGAAAAACTCCTCGTCTCGACGCGGGTCGAAACGTTGCAAGGTCCCGTGTACGCGTTCACGTCGCGGCCCCGAACGCCGAGGCAGCAATGATTCATTGCTGCCTCGGCGTATGAAGAGATACGGACGGTGGCATAGTTTGCCCGGGCGCCACCATGCTCTGCCCAAGGCCTTTCCGTGTCAACGTTCATTTTAGAAACGATATTTAGAAATAGAAACAACAATTATATTAAACAGGTATACTTATTATCTCGACCTATTCCATACAATTATGCTATTTCTCCGTCTAGATTCTCGTATTATTTTACACAGGTCAAAAATGTCCATGCCATCGTACTTTCGAAGGGGGAGTCAGACTGCTCTCTTCGGCCACGCGGACAACGACATCATTCGGCAAAGAGAGCGCTCGGGAGCGCGCCATCGCGGAGTGATTGTTGGTCCTTGAAGCTTCCCCCCATATTATAGCAACCATGAAGGACCTATTGATGGTCGACGCCGTGGACGAGGCCCACGTGGTGGACGAGCTGGTGAAGCGCTACCGCCAGGGCTACGTCTACACGTTCCTCGGGCCCGTTCTCATCGCCATGAACCCGTACAAGATGCTGCGCCAGCCCAACGGCGACTCCATCTACGCGCGCAACATGATCGACGAGTTCCAGGGCAAGGAGCTACACGTGTGCGAGCCCCACCCGTTTGCTCTGGCTGAGAACGCCTACACGAACCTCATGCGCTTCGGCCTGGACCAGAGTCTGCTCATCACGGGCGAGTCTGGCAGTGGTAAGACCGAGACGTCCAAGCACGTCATGCGCTACCTCACTACTATCAGTACACGCTCTAGGGCCAAGAGCGCGGTCATTGCCAACCGCCGCATGTCCGTCGCGCAACGCAAAGAGGCTGATGAGATGACGAGCCACGTCACAGACGTACTCTGGGGCAGTAACCCCGTGCTGGAGGCTTTCGGTAACGCGCAGACCATCCGCAACAACAACAGCAGTCGCTTTGGCAAGTACATTGTGCTACAGATGAACCGTGTGGGCCAGGTTATTGGCGGATACATTGACAATTACCTGCTGGAACGCAGTCGTGTGATCCGCCAGGCGGAGGGCGAACGCAACTTCCACGCCTTCTACCAGCTCATGTCTGGAGCTACGGCCGAGGAGAAGGAAGCCTGGCAGCTACCGGAAAGCGCCGAGGAGTTTGACGTTCTTGGAAATGAAGACGCTACCATTGAAGGCATCGATGATGCTGAGAACTACCGTAATGTGCGCCAGAACATGACGGCTGTCGGAATCACGGACGAGGAGCAGCGGAACATTTTCCAGCAGCTTTCGGCGATTCTGTGGCTGGGTAACGTGCAGTTCAAGCAGACAACCGACGAAGCCCACAACCCTCGTGCTGCTATCGAAGACCCTGCGGCTCGGGAGGCTCTGGCCAAGGCTGCTAGCCTCATGGGAATCGACAAGGACAAACTCGAAGCCTTACTGACGTTCCGTATCGTCAACATTTACCGCGAGGACCAGAAGGTGCTATTCGATGCGCGCCAAGCTAAGAAGGTGTGCGACTCGATCATGCGCTCGCTCTACGAAAAGATCTTCGACTGGATTGTGGATCGTATCAACAAGAATGTGACGTGCAAGAAGCGCGACATCAGCAACAGCATCGGCATTTTGGATATTTACGGCTTCGAAATCTTCGAGGTGAACGCGTTCGAGCAGCTTTGCATCAACTACGTGAACGAAAAGCTGCAGCAGCTCTTCATCAGCCAGACGCTTGAAAGCGAACAGGAAGGCTACCGGCGCGAGGGTCTGAGCTGGCAGAACATCAAGTTCTTCAACAACCAGGTCGTGTGCGACTTGATCGAGGACCCCAAGCAGCACGGCATCTTCCCACTCCTGGATGAGCAGTGCGCCATTGCTCGTCTTTCGGACCTGGAGCTCATTGAACGTTACAACAGTGAGCACTCGCGGAACCCGCACTATATCGCGTCGCGTGTGCGTGGGCCCAACTTTGGTATTGTGCACTACGCTGGCAAGGTCGAGTACGATGTCACGCTGTTCTTTGATGCCAACGTGGATACGTTCTTCAATGACCTGCAGGACGGCATGGAACACTCGTCCAACGGTTTCGTTCGCGAGGTCTTCAACGACACGCGTTCGAAGGAAACTAAGCTTAAGCGCCCACCGTCGACTTCGCAACAGTTCCGTACGCAGGTTGCGGACTTGCTGAAGAAGTTGGATGGATGCAACCCGCACTACATCCGCTGTATTAAGCCGAACGAGCACAAGCGTCCGCTGGCTGTGAACAAGGAGCTTGTGGCTGAGCAGGTCCGCTACCTTGGCCTTGTGGAAAATCTGAGCGTGCGTCGTCAGGGGTTTTGCTACAGTCAGCCGTATGCTCCGTTCATCAAGCGCTACAGCTTCCTGTCCGAGTCCACGTGGCCTGCGCCGGCTGCTCACTCGACGCGCAAGGCTGCTGTTGATCTGCTTACGACTGCCGGACTTGGAGTTAGAAACCCGGACAACAAGGACGAGCTGATTCCGTTCGAAGAGGACTCCAAGACACTTGGATGCTTCTCGCTTGGTCGCAACAAGATTTTTCTGCGTCACCCTCAGGCATTGTCAGCTCTGGAAATCCTACGCGAAGAGCGTATTCCAGTGATCGTCAACATCATCGAGAATGCCTGGCGCCGCTACAAGAACCGTATTGCGCTCAATGTGTTCCAAGGCGCGTCAAAGCAACTGTTCTCTGCGTACGATGCTGTGTGGAAAAACTGCCAGGACCGCCGTAAGCGCGTGCCTGGTGCTGCCAACAAAGAGCATGTTGCGAAGTTGTACGCGAACTGGGATGTTGTGTCCTCCAAGCTGCTGAACGTTAACAAAAGCCGCTTGGTGAAGAACCTGAAGCAGGAGGAGGAGCTGAACTCGGTTGTATTCATGCAAAGTTTTGTGCAGGCGCGCACACAACGCCGCGAATTCCTGAAGTTGAGGACGGCCCAGATCGTTTTCAGCAAGCGCTACCGTGGCCTCAAGACTCGCAAGGAGCTCGCGAATGACATGTGGAGATCATGCAAGGTGGCCCTCCTTGGCGTACGCACGGAGTTCGAGCGCTACCTTGGGAAGAAGAAACGTCGTCGTGACTCGCTGGACCGCACCTACCACGGAGATTACATCGGCGTGAACAAATACCCTGCGTACGCGTCGATTATCCAGGCCCACACCGAAGGACGCGGCTCAAAGGCCGGCAGCGGGCGTGGACAGAAGGAAAAACTGTTGTTCTTGAGCACTGTTGAGAAGGTGAATGAGCGCTGGGCGCATCAGACGCGTGTACTGATGATCAGCGAAAGCCGTGTCTTCAACCTGAAGGCTGACAAGATCCAGCAGCCGAAGGAGCGCCGCGTGTTTGAGCTGGCTCGCCTCACCGGTCTGGCCATGAGTACCCAGCCAGACAACTACTTGATCTTCCGTGTAAAGGGCGAGATCGACCTTATGGTTCAGGTGTCCCAGAAGACGGAGGTCGTGCAAGCCCTGCGCGCCCGCATGCAGAAGGGTTACGGTCGTGACCTGCCTGTGGAGTTCTCGGATGAGCTGGATTTCTACGCCGCCAAGGGCAAGCAGCTTAAGGTCAAGTTTACTTTTGACCGCTCGATGAAGGACTCGGAATGGAGCAAGGTGGACCGCCACACGATGCTCGTCAAGGTTGGCATCATCTAAGCTGCTGGCAATTGACAAAACCGCTGGGGTTGGTAAGTGATGGCGGACTCCCAATAGAACTAGGCAAAACCAGCGGTGTGGATCGAGAAGGAAATGGAAAAAAGCAAAGAAATAGTTCACGCGTACATATGCAGGAAGTTGTTCGTAAGATGAAAGTGGCATCAGAGTTGCGTAGCAGACTGGCATACAGACAATTAAAAATCGCTTGCATGTTTAACCTTTTTTTTTCTCTCTGGAGGCGAGATGGTCGCCTACGATATAATTTCAGAATAAGAATTTCTCATTAAGAAGTTAAAAAATCCGTTGGATCGAGTACATGTACAGTATTGATATTTTGTTTCAAAGAAACCGTAGCTTAAAATTTGGCACAAATGCAGGTGTCTAAATACACTCTCTGATTCCTGCAGTTTGAAAACTGCACTAGCTGGGATAAGAGAAAGCAAATGCCGAAATGATTCTCCCTGTAGGTCTTCACGGTAAATTGACAACAGTCGTCGCTGCGCATTGACGAGTCGTCAATGACAACGCGAATGCAGTTGTCTCTTAAGCTGATCAGCACAATTATCAAACAGGTGTAGTTTCGGGATACACGTGCCACGCACGACGAGCGACCAAGCTGCGATACATGTACGTCCATGTATTTTATCGCCGATAAACGTGCCATGGCTAACACTGCCGATCCTGGTGCACCACCTCCACCAAAACCATTGAAGTCAGCGACTCCACGCGGGCATGGCGCAATACATGCAGTAAAACAGTAAATGCATGTGTATGGTGTTCCGTTGGACACTTTCAATATCCAAACAAGCCTAAGCAGTTGCGAGCATTTCTCGCGGAGGAGCATGGAGCATACACAGATGAGGCGCTCGATGATTTGATACTGTATAGAACTTCTAGCCTATAAAGCTCTGTCGGAACAACTGAACCTTGTTAAATGGGGCCGACAAATTGTCGGCGACAATGCGTTGTGGGCAGCCCACCTATGTCCGATCATGTGCCAAGTGGACACCTTGCTTGTCAAAGTGTTGAGCCCTTCAATTCCTTATCTAGGGCAGATCAACTTGCCGTGCTGCAGTGACATTGTCATGTAGCTGCGCTACATGTGCACTTCGGTGCAGTGCAAAAATTGCAACGTCAAAGGCGTTTCAGCGGTGTAACGGCTAAAGTCCACCCTTCGGACACTTCAAAAAGGAGAACAAACAGTATCTGCTGCGCCCGACTCTTGAGCGCCGCAATCGTACTTTACCGCATTTATCAAACAATTGTTACTCTAAAATGATGCAATCATATGATAAAATAGTCAGTCGCTTTAGATAAAGTATCTTTCTTGTCTGATATGCAAAGGAACATTTTAGGAACGCGTAACAGCCCAAAGTCCCGGCTGCTTGGACCGCCAAAGCAAAAATCAGCTTTCGGGATGCAAAACACGCAAATTCGGTCCTCAACATGCAACTCCCCACTGCAATGTACATGCAAATTTAGGCGCAAGTTGCACATTGCGGGGTTTATTTGCCAAATGTCCGCTTTTGATATACTCCACGCCAAGTTGCCGCTCTGCGGGTCTCTGCCACTGTTCGCCTGGCTGCTTTGACTTCACGCTCGATGGGCATCTTGCCGTTATACTTTGAGCCATCTCCTGCGGCGAAGCTTCCTGGGAGGACGTCGCAGGGGGCAACCGGCAACGGACGGGGCGGGGCGTGCGGCCTCGCTCTCGTGCTCTCGCTCATTCGCTGGCTTGCACCCGAGGCGTCCGCTTGATTGTTCAGTCGACCGCACGGACATTCGCGCTTTGCAGTGCAACAAGACTCTCGCTCGAGTCGCACGTACCTTCAGTTGATCGAGTACTGTAGTGACTGTCGAGCCCTGCAAGCAGCCACGCCAAACGCTGCTGTGATGGGGAACAGCGGGAGCTGCCCGGTCTACGACGGGCCCGGCGGAAATTTCGTCCGCGCCGACGTCGCAATGGACTGCGGTGCCTGCCCTCCAGCATCGAGTGATTCCTGGCTCATCTTCCACCTCGTCCTGAGCTTCGTGCTCGTCGCCTACGTGCGGTGGAGTCGGGTGACCATTCATAACCACGCCTGCAACGAACGTGAGTTGCCCGCGTGTTGTCAACGGCATTTGCAACAGCATCAGACACATGACCATACAGTGGAGAAGGAGGTCGAGGTAACGAAGAAGGAAGCGAACACTGAGGTGGTAAAGGAGAATGAGGTAGTGCAACCGACACCAGTATCAGCTGAGGAGGAACAGGCGGCTGCTAGACTGAACACGCTTCGAGCTGAATACAGCACGTACCTGAACATGCTCAAGGTCGGACTCCCAAGAGTCATCGTTAACCACAAGATGCGCGCCGAAAACAAGGATCCCGACGTGTTGGATGAGCTTATTGCAACGACACCAAAGGCCAAGAAGGTGCCAGCCCCCATTGAGATCCCCAAGGTAGAGGAGCCAGTCGAGGAAGAAGACTCAGAGCACATGCAGAAGGTCGAATCGTTCCAACGGATGATCAAGGTTGGAGTCCCTCGTCACATTGTGGAGATGAAAGCCAAGAGCGAAGGCGTGGAGCCATCTGAGCTGGACGGACCAAAAGCTTCTGCTCCAAATCTGAAGCCCAACGATGACAGTGAGTCTGTTGCTCCGGTGATGCTAACTACACGTTCCAGGCGTTCGAGTATCAGCTCTGCCGTGTCAACGGCGCCTTCTACGCCCGATGCGTTATCCATGCGCTCTGCTTCAAATGTGGTGAGCAACAATGGACGCACGTTGGCTATGATGGCGCTGCGTAAGATGAACACCGGCATGCGCAAGAAGCTGCACTGGTCGACAACCCCATACACAGGAGCCGTTGTCCCGGCCCAACGCCGTGACTCGCTGTGGAGCCGAATTCACGCAAAGGATAAACACGATGGGATATGCATCTCTACTGAAAGTCGACGGTGGATGGAGAAACTATTTGTCAAGGTCATTGCCAAGGCCAAAGCCGGTCGACGACGACGTACAAACAGTGGAAACACCGCCACACCTGAGAAGAAACCTTTCCCATCACGCTCTGAAATGGAGAATCGGGAGCGGGCAGGATCAGATCCGGCTTTCTGTGGTAGCGAGCAAGACGAGGTGGAAGGAGAACCGTGTCCGGAGGCTGACGGGGAGCAGGAGGTGGCGACAACAGACCCTGGAAGTGCATTTTTGCACCGCAAGCTCTACGTCGTGCTACTTGATCACAAAAAGTCCCAGAACATTGCCATTGTGCTCGCGCGAGTGAAGCGGACGTTCCCGGAGTTGACACAAGAGATCTTGACGCTAAACTGCGACGTGTTATCCAGTCCAGCTCTGCAATCTCTGATTGATATGTGGCCAGATAGTGCAGAACAGGAAGCCATCGATCAATTCGATGGCGACGCGTCAAGCCTCGCTACAGCTGAGCAGTTCCTAATGGTCGCTCGCAAAATCCCGAGAGCGCAGCAGAAGCTGCGCTGCCTTCAGTTTAAGATGGACTTCGCCCCACGTGTTACGGAGCTTCGGTGCGTTTGTGTGCATTCGTCACTTCTATCATGGCTTTCTTGCTAACAACGCGTTGTGCTAATATTCCAGTGCCAACTTAAAACTACTTATCCGTGGCATTCAACAAGTGTGCACGAGCGACCGCTTTGCTGGCGTACTAGAGTACATTTTCCACTTGGGAAATCTCCTGAACTTCGGTGAGGGAGTGGAGTATACCGAATGGGTAAAGAGTATTTCTATCAGCTCGTTGGCGAAGCTCTCGTTCACGAAGGCCTACGATGGCCGTATTTCGTTCTTGCAGTACGTCATTCAGTCCGTCGAGGTAAGATTTTTTTTTTCATCTTTGAATCACGGGAATTTCATCTAACAGTGCAATACTTGACAACAGCGAGATGAGCCGCATCTCGCACTATTTAGTGATCAGCTTCCTCTCATTGTCAAGTGCAGCAAGCTGTCCGTCCAGAGTCTTGTGGCTGAACACCAGTCACTGAATGGTGGTCTTAATATGTTGATAAACGAGACACAAAAGGCAGCGGTATTCAAGACTGACGACGCTGAACTGCGCGCGGATTTAGCAGAGTCACGGGAAAGTATGAGGCTATATGCTATGGAGGTTGAGCAAGAGCTCAACGGCGTGCAGGAACTCGTCAATCAGCTGGAAAGAGAGGTGCGCGCTTGGTGTATTATTGATCTCTCGAAACGATTCTCATCAGTACTGACCTGTCCCTATTTGTTTTATTTTCTACAGAGAAAACACTTTTTGAACTACTTCGAGGAAGAGGACACACTACCGATCGACGAGCTACTGGGCTATATTGCCAGTTTCGCGGAGGAGTATTCACGTGAGCGTCAGCAACTCATTCTCCGTGCTCGACGTGCACAAAAGACAAACCACATGCGGTCGGCGTCGGTCAACACACTCCCTCAAAAGCGCCACAGCCTGTAATGAGTCACCATTGTTCTATTCATTATTACTAAGCGCAAGCAGCGCAATATAAATATTTTCTCCAGTGCCTTCACTATTTATTTCTCCAGAACCAAATCTGAAAATCTACAAATTTAGACAGCGCTAAAAAGACATTTTTTATAAATACTTAAATTTAAAACCCTATCCACATGAACAAAAGAAGATGTTCTAAATATTTTCAAATCAGCAATGGTTTCTGATTACCGGTACATACCTTTTGTACAAAAGGGAAGACTCCTCCTCGAAGTAACAGCAATGGGGAACGCCGTCTCCAGCAAGGGCTTCGTGTACTCGAATAACGACTACCAACTGGCCATCGAAGCCTCCAAAGAGCTCGAGTACCTACTGGAAAAGGAGTTCAATGCGCACGGCCAGGGCCTGCACGAGCGAGTCACATCCGTGGAGACCACCATCCCAGTGCGCACTGTGCGCTCCATCCGCTACGTTGCGACTCTGCGAAACCAACTGATCCACAACCGAGAGATGAAAGCGCTCCCCGACCGTCAGCAGTTCATCAAGAGATTCGACGACGCCATGGTGGAACTCAACATTATCATCGAGAAGAAGCGGCTGGATGCAAATGGGAAACAAACCGTCGAAGCTCCAGGCTGCATCATCTCCTAATTTCATTGACAAATCTACCGAAAATGTAGATCAAACAACTTTTTATACAGATACGTTAATATCGCTTACTTCTTGGCCTGCAAGATCTCAATCTGGTGCGTTAGAGTCGTAAGATATTTGTTGCAATCTTCCTGCGTTGTAAGGGGGGAGCACATCATGTACAACACGTTGCCCAGCGAACGCGCGTACACGCCCTTCTTACGCAGCACCTGGATGAGCTCAGCAGCTTCCGTTGACGCGTACCCGGCGTTCTCCGATGCCAACTCCACACACGCCACCGTACCAATAGCAAACGTGCGCTCGATGTACGGACGGGTGGACAGTTCTGTGAGAGTGTCGACGTTCCAGTATGCGCGAGTGGCGTCCGTAGTGGGCTCGGAGGCATCGTTGAAGATCTGGTACATGTCGAGAGCAGTCACGGCGGCGGCACAACCCATGGGGTAGGCTGTGAACGAGTGGCCGTGCAGAAGAGCTTCACCCTTCGAGTCCGCGTAAAAAGTATTGAAAACTTCCTCGGACGCAAGTGTAGCGGCCATGGGCACCACTCCGCCAGTCAACAGTTTGGCGTAGCAAGCGATGTCAGGGTCCACTCCAAGCAGGTCACGCGCAGATTCGACTCCCAGACGCCACCAACCGGAGAACACCTCGTCGTAGATTACGGGAATCTTACGGGCACGGCACTCCTGCACCAGCATGCGTTGGTAGAGCGGGTCAACCAGGAACATGCCACCTGATCCCATTAGCACAGGCTCAATCAGTGCAGAGCCCACGCGGACGTTCTCCTCCTCAGTACTGTCAATCATGTGCGCCACGTGTTTGCGGTACACGTCAGCCAGCGGGCTCTGATCGCGTGAGGCATCGAACGCAGAGTTGAAAGAAGGCAATTTCTCCTCAGTTTGATGATTGCCAGCAATCTCAGAGTCGATCGAAACCACGTACTCGCCGTCACGCAGCGCCATCGTCGGAACCTTAAGGAAAACCCCTTCCGGGCGGTACCAAGGGTGCTGCTTCTCGTTGAATACACTCTTCTCCGCGACATTCATCACACCCAACGTGTCGCCGTGGTAGCAATTGGCCTGAGCGAGAGTGACCATCTTAAAGCCTGCGGCCTCATCCGACGTAAACTCGCTGTAGTCCAGCTTGTGGTCCAGCACGTACTTCCGGAACGCCATCTTCAAAGCCACCTCAACCGCCGTCGAACCATCGTCCGAGAAATACACTCGGGAAGCCCAACCCTTGCCGACAGAAGCGAGCAGCTTCTCACTAAGTTGCAATGCAGGCTCATGCGCGTTCTCCGGGAACATGACGTGGCCGTAGCGGCCAGCAGCATAGGCCAACGCCGTCGCCATCTTGGAGTTGCCGTGACCGATACCCTGCGTCCACCAACTAGCGCAGGCGTCGAACAGCGGTTCCACTGTGTTGCTGTCTGGGCGGTACACGCTGAACTCGTCGCCATGAGCAGAGTCGATCATGGACAAGCTGCCAGCCTTCTTGTGCTGTGTGAACGGCCACCAGAACACTTGCTCTGCGCGCTTTTCCATGTGTTTGAAGCTCTCCAAGCGGGTCTCGTGGAAGGATTTCAGTGCTTTATTCACGTCAGCAAACGCCGCCTCGTGCTGCACGAACCAGCTGTCCAGTGGCTCGGGCATGGGCGGAACAGCGTCCATAGTGAAGATCGGGATGCCCAGCTCACTCGCACGCGGCTCCAGCGCAGCCTTGTTGTCCAGACCATCCTGCTCGATCAGACAGATCGCAGCGACGTCGTAACCGCGAATCAATAGCGTCTCCAGTGCAGACATCGTCGTGGAAATGCCGCCGAGTTTACCGTCACCAACCAGCACTACCGGCAGACGCAAGCCACGGTACACGTCCACCTGGAACCTCATGGAGGCGGAAGGGCTGCAGACGCCCCCCGCTGTCTCCACAAGCACTAGACTATCAGCTGCTTTAGTTCCATTCAGCTTGTTGATAGCCTTGAGCTTATCAGCTAGGAGATCCAGAAGCGCTTCGTCCGTGATCGTGTGTCCCTCCATTTGCGCTGCAAGATGCGGCGACACAGGGTTCTTCCAGGAGAAGAGAGTAGAGCACTCAAGCTCCCCTTGCTTCTGGTTCTTCAGCAGCGCGTGTTTCTCCACGAACGACGCGTCACCAGGGAATGATCCGGGGAGATCGTCGTCTGTGCCGGTTTGAAGCGGTTTAATGTACTCCACACGGCCTCCATTGCTCCCAGCTATTGTGGCAGCACTACGACAGATACCAGCGGACACAATCGTCTTGCCAATGTCTGTATTGCTGCCGAAGACTTGGAACACGGGCGTATCGAGGCTCAGAGCCACGGCTCCTTGGGTGCGCAGGTGCTGCTTCTGCTTCGCCAGCGCGTCACCGCCCAGTTGGGTCTCACGCACCCCCACGTGGTACTTCATGATGGAGGAGGGGCGACGTAGCGCCGGGTTAATGGGGCGGAAAGCCTTGGACAGCATCGCAGACTGGAGCTTGAGTGGCAGGTGGCGGATTGGCGACTGGGGAGCTACGCTATGATGGATGCGCGTTCGTCAATCGGGATGATTGCGCGTGGACCTGTGAGAATGAATTGGAAACCTGCCATTGATGGTATATGTTGAAGACGGGTCCAATAGGGTATGTAAGGATAAAGGTTATATCAGTGATTGGTGTGGTACACACGATGTTAAACGCCGGAAGGGATGGGAATTCGCTGCGTGTGATGCGCATCACGTTGCTGTGTGACGTCAATGAGGCCCACACATTTGGGGCTTCTGATGCTCAAGGAAGCAAGACGAACTTCACTGGAATTGACTGGGACATTGCAAGACGAGAGATAACGTGGACAGTAAAACTTAGTGTTTAGCTGGTAGTGGGGCAAACTTCTGCCTGCTATGGCGGCGAAGACACTTGGTACCGCAATAGACGAAGGTAAACTTGGTGAAGTATTCGCCCTCAATCGGCTCGAAGTAGTTGCGACAGATTGAGCACTGCAGATAATTCTTCGGAATCGGTGGGGCTTCAGGAGGCACATACCAAGCCAACAGTCGAACCACATTCCCACGCACAATGTCATCCCATTGAGCTGTTGTGACTCCCTGGCGTAGAAGACGGGGCTTGAAGTGCTCGAACAAGTACGTGTAGCCTCCGCCTCCGTAGCGGCGGTACATGATCCGCTGGTGAACGTTCGTCGACAGGAGAATTTGCGGAAGATAGTGGGGCTTATCCTTCACAAAGTGAGCTACCCAGGCCACCAGTTGACTGTCCGATGGAGGCTCTAAATTTTCTTTGTCCCGAGAAGCTTCAGGCCCTGACGTACGTGTAGCACACGGGTTGATCAAAATTGCATCACTGACAGCCAGCAGACCGACCATATCGAAGAGCACAGAGACGCCCATCTCAAACAATTCCTGCAGAAACGTGTACGCAGCGCCTCCAAACGATCCTCGGCACCAGCGATCCGCATGACAAAACACCAGTTTCCTTCCCTCCACACCAAAAGCCAGCAACGCACCAATCCAAGCTCGAATTGCTGCCTCCAGCACGGAATTCTCGCTTTCTTCACACGAAAACGACAGATACAGAGGAGTGTGCGTTCTCGTCTGAGCCTACGAGCGAAAAACACGTTTAGTTTGCGTAGTTGCCTTCATGCGTCCCACAAGTACATACCAATGCTAGACCTTGTGCCAGAATCTTCTCCTTCTCACTTAGCACTCCTTCCGTCATGTGAATCTGCTGGTACATCGCTCCAGGGAACGCCACACTGTCTCCACTCTCAATGCCAAACATCAGTTCCGCCTCCAGCTTCTTCGCAACCCGCTCAATCTGCTCGTTAGGCGACAGCCCAATGGCGAAGTCCTCATTGAGCCTATCAAGATCGAACGTCGTGACTGTGAGCAGATTAAGGTCTTTCAGTCTCTCGGCCAAATGAAGCCGCTCCTTCACGAAAACATCCCGTCCTTCTGCTGGCAGAGTCACATCTAGTACCAGAGGCTTCAGGTTGCCGTCCTTCAATTGCTGCAGCTTCTCAAGCTCTCGAAAAGCTTCGTCCTCTTTCTGAAGCAGCAGGTTGCGACCTCCATGGGCAAAAGGAGATCGGCGATAGTCGATCAGGTCTTCGAAGCGGATCTCCAGATCGTTGAGTGCGGCTGCTGGAACTGCAGACCCGATATTGTGGACCACATGGGCGTGGGGAAGAGCAATTCCGACGTCCTCCGGGGCGACGAGCTCACGAACACTGCGGATCATTTGACGATGCTAGCAAATAGGAAGGCCTCCGTTAAGTGCGTCCTAAGTTCGACTTATTTTTGAAAATATATTATTATTATTATTGAACAGCATTTTTTGTCTCAAATTCAATGTCTCTTCAATGAAGCCATTAAGTTCGCCTTAGGTTCGCCCATAGCGGTTTTTCAGTTGAGCTATTTGTGGGCAGAAGTTTTTGTTTAGATAACAACATGGAGTTGCTATTTTGCCACCTTGAAGACACGTGCATTCCCCATGAACAACTTGTTTAACCGCAACAAAACCTTCCGGCCGCAAAAGAGCCACAGCCAAGGCACCAAGCGCTACGACCTACACAAACAAGCACAAGCGACGTTGGGCAAGTACGTTTTTCCTACCATCATTCTACTTGAAGTTGGAAGTTGATTTTTTGAAACTATTCCTTGAACAGTGGGGATATGAGGAATGCGGTTGCTCTACCGGAAGGAGAAGACCTGAACGAATGGCTTGCAGTCCACAGTACGCATCTTTCTCATTAGAGCTTTAAAAACTTATCTTTAACGTCATTTTCTGGGTTTAAACAGCGGTGGACTTCTTCAACGAGATCAGCATCGTGTACGGTACGATCCTTGAGTTCTGCACGTGCGAGTCTTGCCCGGAGATGCGAGCTGGACCAAAGTTCGAGTATTTGTGGAAGGACAACAAGGAGTACAAGACTCCAGCCAAACTTGCAGCCCCCGAGTACATCGACATGCTCATGACGTGGGTTGAAGAGCTGCTCGGTGACGAAACACTCTTCCCTACGCGTGAAGGAGCCCCGTACTGCCGCGGCTTCCAGTCTGTAGTGAAAAACATCTTCCGTCGCCTCTTCCGAGTCTACGCGCACGTGTACTACTCGCACTTCGACAAGATCGTAAGCATCGGCGCCGAAGCGCATCTCAACTCGTGCTTCAAGCATTTTATGGCGTTCGTGACGCAGTTCGACCTGGTCGACAAACGCGAGCAGGAGCCACTGGACGAACTGATCAAGAAACTCCTCAACTAGCCGCAGACTTCACCTTATTAGGCTTTGATAACCTCCACCACTGACATGGAATGCAACTCCGACTTTTTCCTTAAACATAAATAACGCACTGCTTCATGCAGCTTAAGCTCACCGGCCAGACCTCGTGGTTCCTCTAAAGCAGCAAATCCACGGGAGGCTTCTCGTTCTTCTGTTCCTTGTGGACGAATCCTGTGTGCGTGGCCGGGTTAAACGGGTCAAACCCCTCATATCCACTGTTTTTACGTTTCTGTGGCACTGCAACGTCGGAGAAGTCCATGAGGTTCGCTTCCTGTTCTTCCTGAGCTTCCGGGACCTCCTGCACAGGCTGAAGTGGCTGTTTCATCGGCACAAGCTGCGGCGCATGCTCGTGTTCGCTTTCGGGCTCCTCCTGGATGGTTTCTTTGACAGACGCTGCATGCACTCCATGAATTAAATCGTCCAAACCCTGAGAACCTGGCGAAACCTGCTCATACTCCTGGGTGGGACGGTTCATTTGCGAGTCCTCGCGGTTGACAACCGGTTTCTCCCACTGCGTGTTGCCTGTCTGTTCGTGGCGGTAGTACACGGCACTACGCGAGCGCGAGTAGACCGGGTACCACCCCGACTCCAGCACAAAGTTGGTCTGGCTAATGTCCGGCCACGCGCTCCCGTCAATGAAAAAGTCGTACGTCTTCTCTTCGTCCACCAGCGTCACCACCAAGTCCAGCTCATGTTGGTCCTCCAGATCGTACTCGAACTCCCACATTTCTCCATGGATATCGTCGAAGCTGACTCTTTTAAGTTCCCGACAGTCGAGAACCACCACAAACTCTCCTTTCTCCAAGTCCCTGAGCTCCAACTTGTGGACGCTTCCATTCACGCCAAACGCGAACGTCCACGTCAGTAACGTTCCAGGAGGACGTTCATCTCCATCACTTAACAGTTCACCACGAGTGTCCTCAACGCGACGCACGTACATATCGCTGCTCCAAACGGACGCTGTATGGTGACGATGGGCCACTGGCAGGAATCTCTCTGCCAATTGATCCCAGTGGACCCCTTCGGCCAGCAGGTCGTAGACTGTTTCCAATCTTCCTTGGTCCACAACGGACGTCTTTACGTCTCGAATAACCACTCTGAAAGGGGTCAAAGAGTCCTTCCCCACGTGGAAATCGTAGTGCCAATTGGTCGCGTATTGGTCCGAACTGTAGAGTCGACGGCCGTCCAACTTAAGTCGCTTCTTGGCCGAGATGCGGCTGTGCTCCAGCATCACCGTGTGCACCTGTTCCGAGCCTGCGAGCACGAAGCGCCACGTCACGCGTTTCTTGGACATGGGGACTCGCGCGCCGATGTTCTCCACTTCGCTGGACACGCGGAGGACGGAACTGCTGGCGCTGCCGCCGCTGGCAGACGACGCAGTGGAGTCCATACTACCGCGGGCACGTCGGGGCTTGGCTGCGTAGCTCGCGGGGTCGCTGCCGCTGCTACTGCGCGTGGGGAACGTCGGAGAAGAGAGCGTCATTGTAGTCCAGTGCAGTCGAAGAACGGCAATGCTTTGGGAATCTGGAAGCGAGCCTGATTCCTCCCATGCAACATTTTGACCAATGATTGATTTTTTATGATTGATTTTGACGAATAAAAAGGAAGTAGTTAGGGGAGAGTTGGAATGGCTGCACAATTTTTTGGCTGCACACAAGATGACGGGCAAGTTGCAGTGGGGGTTGTCCAATTTGCTCAAAACTGGACATCTAGGGGTGAATCTGGACATTGGAAGAGTACTCCTCACGCAGCTCTTTGCCCTTCACGACGTTGCTCATCCAGTCAGAGAGCTCATCGGCCAGGAAATCGGCTTTGGTCTTCTGCACGTTGTGCCCACCCTTTTCAAAGGCCAGTCGAGGTCCGGGATGACACACAGCACTCACGTCCAGGAAGATTTTTTCCTCAATGAGCGCGTCATCCTTCGCCCAGGCCAGGAAACTCGGCAGCGACCGGTTCTTCTCCAAGTGTTTAGCGAACAACGGGAAGTCCGCAGTGGCGCAGCGGACGATCCCCGCTGTGAAGTAGTCGGGTAGTTTACTGTCCGGGAACTTGAACGACTTGATGTAGAGCTGTCGGACGAGCCACTTAGATGCATTTTCGACCACCGGCACGCCGGACCGCAGCATCTGCCACAGGAAATCGTTCACGCGGGGACTCAGAGCTTGGTGGGGGCGATGTCCTGCTCCAGCGAGTAGTACCAGGCCTTTGATGCGGAGTTTCTGCTCGTCCGCGTTGATTCCGGTGAAATGCACCGCTGCATGGCCGCCAAAGGAATGTCCGAGCACGAAGACGTTGTCCGCGTCTTTCAGTACGCCCTGCATAGCCTTGTACGTGAGCTGGACGGACGGGAAGGCGCTGATGTGCTCGTAGTAGTTGCTCGTGTCTAGAACCGTAGAGCCTGCGAAACCAGGCAAGTTGACGCCAACTACACGCACTCCGCGGTCTTTCAGCAACGGAATGAGGTGGCGGAAGTCTCTGTACGTCCCTGGAGCTCCATGGATCAGCACCAGCGTCGGCGTCGCAGTGCTCAAATCCTCCGGTTTGACGTCAATGTACTCGATCTTGCACTTGTCATCTACGTCCACGAACAGAGGCTCCGGTAGTGGCGGTGGTGAAGACCGACGCGGTTTAACAACGCTGGAAAACGACAACTTGGTCATCTGCTGGGTGGCCAAGAAACAAGAGGAAGGTCTCCCGACCAGCCCTGCAGCCCCACGCTGCCTTGCAACACTCCCAACGCGTCTAAAAGCTCCAGCGACGGCTTTCATCTTCTGACGTCTGATTCTTGAGTGATTGTGGCCTTCAGAACCGCACGGTTACATAATCCAAAGTGTTGAGTCGACAAGCCGTCGGTCAAATGCCGCGGCGTTTCCCATGCACTCGACTGCTGTCCTCTGCCAGCGCTCGCAACGGCTGGAGCTTCCTTCCTCGAGTGGAAGTGACTCCACCACGGGATGTTCGCGTTCCCCCGCCGCCTCTTCCGTCACCAAAGTATTTGGATATTCGGGGACGCTGCACACTCGAATACGTCGACATCCCAAATCGACGAGACCATGAAGCTCCCGTGACTATCGTGCTGGTGCATGGGGCACCCGGCAGCTACAGCGACTTCCGCCATCTGATTCCGGTTCTACGCCGCCATTCGCGCATGAGGATCATCGGCATTAACCTGCCAGGCTACGCTGGGTCTAACGTGGCAAAGGAAGACTATCTGGAGAGCATCAGCGCTCTACCAGCTGCTGAATTGGCTCTAGAAGCGGTGACGACGCTCTGTGGAGCGAGTGACAACGTGTTCTTGGTCGGTCACTCGTTTGGAGCTCACACAGTGATAAACATGGCGGCTTTGCATGCAGTTAACAAACATGACAATGCGCTCAACGTTCGAGGGATGGCGCTGTTAGCTCCTGCTGGCTGTCGACCGCATAAGGTGCTGCGACCTCGTGAGAGTGCGATCGTGGTGAACTTGATGCGTAGAGATAACCCTTTCATCTCGGCAATTACCCCACACTTTGTCAAGGCGGTTTACACCAAGTTACTGAAGTTCCCAAGCGATTCGCCACCAGGACATTACATTGCGGGGCTAGTGCGAGCAGGGACTACTGACTTTAGCGTGGTTCGAGACCACGTGGGTATACTGCGGGCTGCAAAGCTGCCGTCACTAGTTGCCTGGTCACAGAACGACGAGTTCATGGAGGAAGAAATCCCCGTTGAACTCGCTCAATTGTGTCATTTTGGTCCGCGTTTGGCGTTTGCAGGCGGTGGCCACAACGTTCAAAAGACTCGAGCAGAGCAAGTTGCCGATGTAATGAGTAGATGGATACAGGAGGTGCTGAATGGTGAAGAAGCAGCGATACAGCCAACCAACTACCTGCCGTAGTACTACATAGAATTTCCCGTTTATTCTTAGGTTTTCACGAATAGGAATACCAAGACGAAGTTCCAGTGGTTCCGACCTACCGTAGAGTACCAATGAATCTTATGAAGCTGCCTCAGTTAGAGTTCTGCAGTCTCAAGTGCTATGCCAGCCACCGGGTACTTGGGTATTTTGCCTTGTTTCCGGTCGCCGAGAGTTGCTCATGAGCCTCGACCCCCGCCTCCTCCGCTTCCAGAGCCAAAGTACCTTGAAATTGAGGATATTTGTAAGATCGAGTACGTCGACGTCGAACCAAAAGAGCCAAAAGGTCCTGTATCAGCCACAATTGTGTGCGTTCATGGCGCTCCTGGGAGCTTCCAAGACTATCGCTACCTCATTCCGATGCTTGCAGAGCACCAGTCTGGTCTTCGCTTTATTGGCGTCAATCTCCCCGGTTACTTGGGCTCGGAAGTGAAGAAACCGCACTACCTCAACACCGTATCAGCTCTACGAACCGCTGAAGTTGTGCTGCAAGCTGTCCGACAACTGTGCGGCACAACAGACTCAAGCAGAGGTGATGTGTTCTTCATCGGTCACTCTTTTGGCGCTCATACAGTGATTAATATGGCAGCGATGAACGAAACCCAACGAAAAGCTGGAGATGATTCCAGTACGATCCGACTTCGAGGAATTGCACTGCTAGCACCAGCAGGGTGCGTCCCCCAGCGCATGGTGAAGGAAATCCCGATAAAAATGTTGGTAGTGCTGCTTCGATCTCGCAACACGGTGGTCGTCCGCTTAGCTACGCGCTTCGTCAAGTATTTGTACACGGAATTGCTTGGATTTCCCAGAAGAACCCCAGCAACTTCATGCGTATCAGCGGTCATACGAGCTGGTACGACTAAATTCCCATTGATCCGAACGCAGGTTAACCTTCTGGAGGAAGCCGAAATGCCCGTATTCGTCGCGTGGGCTTTGGATGATGAACTTGTCGAGCCTGCAATCCCAGCAGAACTCGGGAAACTCTCACATGTGGGGCCACGACTCGAGTTCGCTGGTGGTGGGCATAATATCCAAAAGACTCGCGTCGAGCAGGTTACAGAGGCTTTAAGCTCGTGGATTTCGTCCATCTTGAGCGGATGTAATACGGTCGAGCTGGGAATGACCCAGCATCTCGTATAACGAATCCTTACTTGGTAAGTTACTGATAAAAATGGTCAGCAGATTATTTTCTTGTCGTGCACATAGTTGACGTGAGTCCATGACGACATTTGACGAAAAGTTGTTTAACTCGCTCGTACTGCAAACAGCGCTCGCGTGAGTGAGTCGCCGGAATGGAATCTTGTCGAGAATGACGAGAGAATTCCAAAGTGTTGGCACAAGCTCTTTTCATTTGAGAATCTTCACTGAACGAGGGTAGTCTCTGGTACTACAAACGATGGTTTTACGAGCTGTAACGTGCCACCAAGCGAAGCAGTTCATCAAGAAACTACCAGCTTCCAACCGCCAAGCTTACTCAATCAGCAGTTTTCTCCCAAGTCAAAAGAAACTCGTCCCTCGAGGAAGTCGTCCTCCACCACCACCGCTACCACAACCCAGTTACTTCGAGATTGAAAACTATTGCAAGATCGAATACGTCGACATCCAACCCGATGAACAAGCCGATCAACTGGTGACTATTGTGTTGCTCCATGGAGCGCCGGGTTGCTACCAGGACTTCCGCTACTTGATTCCATTGGTGCAGTGTCCAGGCGTGCGAATTCTTGGCATCAATCTCCCTGGTTACGAAGGATCCACTGTATCCAAAACGCACTACCTGGAAAGTATCAGTGCGCTTCCAACGGCAAAGCTGGCGCTTGATACTCTCAAGAGCCTTACAAGTACTTCCGAGAACGTTTTCCTGGTCGGTCACTCGTTCGGAGCGCAAACAGCGATCAACATGGCAGCATTGAACGTTGTCGAATCGACGACGAACATTCGTGGGTTGGCCTTGTTAGCACCTGTGGGCTGCAGTCCCCACCATGTGATGCGTCCGCGAGCTAACGCCTTAGTAATCAAGTTGCTCGGCTCAGGGAATCCCTTCCTCGTTTCGCTTGCGTCTCACGCAGTCAAAGCCATTTACACCAAACTACTGCGTTTTCCTGCCGATTGGCCAGCTGATCCGTTCGTGGCTGCTGTCGTGAGGGCTGGAACCACCGATTTTGACCTGGCGCGCGAGCAAGTTGCTTTACTCAAGCGTCTCAGGATGCCAACACTTGTGGCTTGGTCGAAGAGCGATGAGTACATCCAGGAAGAAATTCCAACTGAGCTGGGGGAACTCTGCTATTCGGGTCCGCGTCTAGCGTTCGCTGGTGGTGGTCACAACATCCAGAAAACCCGAGTTGACCTCATCGCGACTGCAATTAATGACTGGATTTGGGATGCGTTGGCCAGCACTGTACTGCCGGAGAAACAGGAAACTCAACATTTGGCTTAGACAAGACTCTTGCCACAAGAGCATTCCACTGATCGTACGACTCAATATCCAACCACGATATCTTCACGAAAAGATAAACGAAACAATTTCAGAATCTGTAGCGAAACACATCGTATATCAGAATTCCCTACCTTGTCAATCAGGTCCAATGTAACATCATAATAGCATCTAGCGATGCGAGTTATGGCACCGCTCTCGAGTCATTTCAATCAGCCGCTCGAGGCCTGGGACTTCGATTCGATTCGCAAACGCGTACGCTGACAGTTGAAGCGCGGCTGCAAGAGCCTCCGCATCATTCAGTGAATTCCCTTCAATCTGAACGTTTCCCTTCTCTTCTGCATTCACTGACTGCTTCGGTTGGCATACAGCTCTACGTGACCGAGGAGGGGCAGGCGGCAATTCTTCTGAGAACGGCATCCACTCTGGCACGTTGTTCTCCGCCTGAATAAACTTGAAACCTGTCAATGGTTCAGCTAACTCCAACAGAGTGATAGCCCTGTCCAGTATTGACGTATTCCGGAGCATTTTCGGCACATTCTGTTGCTGCAGCTCAGCTATCATATCCCCGGAGATCATTCCTGTATGAGCCCAGCAGTTCCGAATCGTATATGGCGTTACAAACTGCCATGACCGCACAATGTGTTGCACCGCAGTCAGCAGCCCCATTTTCGCCTCAGCCTCCCCAGCTACTAGTCGTTGGTCGAGCATCCACTGCACCCCCAACGTCTTGACGTTTAACTTAAATTGCTCAATAATTCCTGCTTGCATCGGCTGGAAACTTGGCGGTGAATTGGGAGGTAAAAAGCGCACTCTCACATTGCTTAACTCGAGATCCGTTGATTGGGTCCCATGGCATGGGGCGTTGTCCACTAACAACAGCACCTGTCGATCTTCCATCAACGAGTTGAATGCTTGTAACCAATCTGAAAAGATATTCCCTGTCATCCACGCTTGACCATGAGAATACAGTCGAACTGATGGGATCTGGTCACCATTTCGACCACTGTGTACCACTACAGGCTCGAGCTTCTCGCTGCCATCCATGTTGCAGCAGAGTGCTACGGTCGCCAATTTTAGTCTTTCGGTCTCTCCACTTTGAAGTTTCCGCGGCGCCAACTGATAAAATAGTCCCGTCTCGTCCAGATTGAAGACATCGCGTGGCTCGTAGTCGTCGATACATTTCCTCAGCTCTTTGAGAGCGGCGAAAGCGTGGCGCTGCTTAAAGCGGAAAACCCACGATTTGGTCACGGATTGCTGTCCTTGCAGCAATTCGTTGGCTTTTGCGTACAGGACCAAATCGCTTAACTGGGCCAAATCTGGTGACTGGAGCACAAATTGATACAACTCGCGCTCCATTTGAGGAAATCGCCCCTCCTGATTGCGCTTGGCGTCCGGATTGAGGCTCGTGTTGTGTGGAGCTCGAAGGATGGAGCCCACTGTGGAGCGACCCAAGAGCATGGAGAAACGTGTCTGTGCCCAGCGGATGACGTCCTCATGCGTCAGGCCAGGGCGCGAGCGGTAGTACAGACGCAGCTCCGTCTTCTGCGCCACAGACAGGTGCGTTCGGCGAGGCATGACTGCGTGTTGATAATTTTTTTTAGTAAAATACCGTTTAGGTACCGGTACCTTAGGTAATACTACAGAACTGTAGACGAGTGCCATGTGAGCCTGGAATTCATACTCCTTGACATGTACTATGGTACATGTATCGTATTAATACGAGTCGCTCGTAACGAGTGTGTAGCTGCTGTCGATGACTCGTTCAAGCTATTCCCATGGCGGCTGCTTTTGGCGATGCATTAGCACATGAATCCTTGAAGTCGTATGGACGTCTACAAATATATCCTGCCTCGGGACTTCTGCGACGCACTGTATGTACGGAGCCAGAGATCCCGTAGTCTAGTGGCGGGTCTGCAATTACTACCGGTATGTGTAGAATTGACCCCTGCTACTTTTGGTCGCGTCGGCGACTCGCCACTGGAGAGCGGCGACTGGTACATGTATTATCCAAACGCTGCCTGCCTTGTCACAGAGGGGTTATCTCTTGAGTCACATCGACGCCGCTGATCGCACTTCAAGCTTTTCTTGTTTCACACATTACGATGGTCGACTTTTAAAAGACACACAACAACCATTACATGTAGTGAATGAACCCCATCTCAAGATACGGCCGTACAGTTTGCCATCGCATGTGTCCACACAACGCCAGGCTTATAAACTGTCGCGGCATCGATGTTGGCGACCGACCGTAATGCACCCCCGCTCGCTCTCGGATAGACGATGGAAATGCCATTCCATGATCATTCGAAGCAGCTCACATTGTGGTTTTCTCCCTATAGCTCAAAAGCAACTCGACCAACCATGCGCGTCTTCGCTCTCCCTCTCGTGGTGCTTGCTACGCTCGTCTCGAACTCACTCGGCTACGCCTGCAACGGCCCCAACACTCGAACGGAGCCGCCATTTGGAGCCATCGTCGTCGACGCGACTGGAGCTTACAACGGCAGCTACCGCAATGTGTCCGAAGCCATCGCAAACGTTCCCAACACGACGGAGCAGCACACCGTTTTCCTATTCCCGGGCGTGTACCGTGAACAAGTGCTCATTTCCAAGCTGAAGGGCCCGCTGGTGCTCCAGGGCTACACGTGCAACACGACTTCGTACGCTTCCAACGAGGTGACTATCACGCATTCCAAGGCTCAGAGAGATATCCCTCCTGAAATCACCAGCGGCCGCAACGACCTGACCAGCACGTTGCGTCTGAAGACCAACAACATGAGACTGTACAACCTCAACATTGCCAACACGGCCGGCCAGATCACGAATGGCGGTCAGGCTGTTGCCACCATCATTGAAGGCAACAACTACGGCTTCTACGCCTGCAACTTCACTGGGTACCAGGACACCGTGTACGCCAATAAAGGTCGTGAACTCTTTGCCAAGTCGTACATTGCTGGAGCCGTCGACTTTGTCTTCGGTTCGAAAGCCGAAGCCTGGTTCGAGTCTTGCGATATTGAGACGGTGGGCAAAGGTGCCATCACTGCTAATGGCCGTGTGAACGAGTCCAGCCCGTCCTACTACGTCTTCAACAACGCACGTGTTTTCGGTTCGAGTGGCAATGGATCGGCCTACCTCGGTCGTCCGTGGCGTCCGTACTCGCGCGTTGTCTGGCAGAACAGCGAGCTTGGGGATGTCATTAACCCCGAAGGCTGGCAGTTGTGGAACAACGATAACAACACAGCCAACGTCTTTTACAAGGAGTTCAACAACCGAGGTCCAGGTGCTGCTACTGACAAGCGCGTGTCCTTCAGTGGACAACTCGACGCCCCCGTGGCTATCACTGAAATCCTTGGTGGAAACTACACGAACGAGTGGTTTGTTGACACCACGTACCTCTAGTCGCCTTAGACGCGCTATGGCCCATATCCTATGGGGTATTCTAGACTTTGCTAGTAGATGAGTTTTCAAACAAAATAAACGGATTAGTGCTTTTTTTCAATTTCCAGTATCGAACTTGTTCGATCAGTTAACTTATTGCCCGGACCAACTGATCTTCCACTCGATTGTTGTGACGCGTGATGCCGTTTTCCCACTTCTCCAGCCCAGTATCCATGGAGGGGTATTTCTCCGCATCTACAGCAGAAAGATCCCCGTGGATCGTGGCTTCGCGGTGGGTTTGCATCACCGTCGTGGGTCCTAACGCTGATAGATCGCCAGGCTTCACGACCATTCGAGTCGTCTCAATGAGCGAGATAGATATACTATCATAAACTGGCTGAATCAGCGTCCGCGTGACGAGCACCACGCGTCCATTCTCCACATATTTGCGCGTAACAGAACGCTGGACGACCCAGACATTCATGTCCTCTAAGGAGAAAGAAAAGCTCATGCTCCTCATTTGAGTATTTCTAGCGGCAGCATAATTCTGTAAACATGCAGGTGAGATTCGTCAAACACATTCCAAACATAAAGCTCATGCGTACGAAGCTTACCTGTACAAAGTGCACATTGTCATTCTTCCAGTCATGTACTGGGGTCCAGATCGCATCGGCAGTCTCTCGCAGGTCAAATGGCAATGCGTAGTTGTCCAGGAACTCCACAAACATTCCCCTGTTTTTCCTGCTCTCCATCGTATTATTTCTGCGTCCAGGGCATGGCAGCTTTTGCATCCCCATTGTCTCAAAGAAACCGTCGACACCTTCGTACACGTCGTCCAAGCCAGTCATGAGCATGTCAAATACCGCCTTGTTATCCAGCGGAGGCATCACTCCTCTGGTGTCCAGCCGGTTGTTTCTGAATAAATCCATCGACGACGAGACCAAATCCTCCCTCAGCTTCCGCTTAATGGCGCGTTGCAAACTCTTGGCCTGTTGTAAATGCTGCGCCACTGCTTCTCGCAGTTTGGCGTTCTCCTGCTCACTCCTCAGTCGTAGCGTGGACTGCCGACCTGCAATTCTCTCCCACATCATGGACGCCTCGGTCTTGTGCTCTCTTTTAGCCACTGTCCTTGGGTATTTCGTCCCTCCTGCATGGGGGAGTGTGGAATGCACCCCCGCCGCCACTTTGAGCTGCTCCAGTTCTGCAGAAAGCAGTTTCGCCACCTCTCGCAGGTGCAGAAGCTCATCTTTACGACGCTGTCGCCACGTTTTCTTCTTCGCTTCCGCTGGTCTCTCGGGGGAACTGACGGAGCTGGAACTGTCAGACCAAGTGGAGGGCAAAGTGTCAACTTGTGTCGGTGTGGAGACGGTGGGAGATGGCGGCGCAGCGGTGGTCAACTCGCAGTCGTCCAGGAACGCCAGCACCGACGACTCGTCCAGCAGGAAATCCTCTTCGGCGTCTGCCAGCATTTTTGGTCTCCGTGGTACGCGCCAACTTGAATTGTTCTTGGTACAGTCGACGCTGCCCCGAGTCGACAGGAGCCTGACTGCTCTGAATTTCTGTGACGTGATCCGGCTCTGTACAGGCACATGGGCAATCATTTTGAACGAAACTCCAGTGTAATCAAAGATTCCCGGATATGTACGATTTTGCTTCGGTATTGTACCGGTTTGTTGGTACATGAACTGTAATACATGTATCCACTCTATGATGGCAAAAGGGGCTGTATACAAATGCATCGATGCAAACTGCGAGGATCTTATTCTCATTCCGTTCATGCCACTCTATTAGTCTGAATAGATTCACGCAGTAGTGTATCCTCCACTTTGTTATTGAAGTCCGTGATTGAATATATCCAGGATTGCACACCATTCGTATAGTGCGATGTCTGTTTCCAACTCGCGAAGTCGAACTGAACCTTACGCCGTGTTAAGATTTCATGGTTAGTTGCTTGGCAATGGGTCTGCATTATAGTCACTGGTCCGGTCGCTAATGGTTTGCCGTGCTTCAACACGATGCGTGTGGTCTCCTTGAATGCAACCGCAAAGAGCTCCTGGATGGGCTCAATCAAACTGCGCGAGATAAAAATTGTTCGGTTTTTCTCCACATACTTTCGGACAGCAGAGTGCACGATGACTTGCATTGTGACGTCCGAAGCGGAGGCATTGGCACAGACGCTTCTCATTCGCGTGTTTTCACCTACATCAAAATGCTTCATGCATTTTCCATCGTGTTAGTCCCTCCGTAAAAATGCCTGCTAAAAGTACATGTAGACTTACCTTAGCGAATACGACGTTAGATCCTCGTATAGGAATAGTTTTAAGATTCCAAACTGTCTTCTCTGTTTCACGAAGACAAAAAGGTAGAGCGTAGCAGTCTAAAAGCTCCACGAAGACATTCTTATCGCGGCATTTTGGCGTGTCATTTCGTCGGCCTGGACAAGGAAGCTCGTTCATCTTGATTTGAGTAAAGAAGTTATCCAGATCTGCGTATATTTCATCCATTCCGAACGTAAGCTCCGTCAGAATATCCTTGTTGAACACGGAAGGATGGTATTCTGTGAGTTTTGGGCTCGGTATGGTAGGTGAACAAACCAGCATCCGTTTTTTGAAGGCCCGTTCGACGGATTTGATCTGCGATTCACGATAACGCACCAACCTCAGCAGCCTTGTGTTTTCTTCAGTGCTTTTCTGTAAACGCATCACCTCGTGAGTTGCTTGGTTTTCCCAAAACCTCGGCGTTCTTGGTCTTGAAATGAGGGAGCTTATTGAATTGTCACGTTTATCCTGAAGAACAAGTGAAAGCGCCTTGACTTCTTCGCGTAGGCAAAGAATTTCCTCTCTCCGTCTCGTGTGCCACGACTTCTTCTTCTCGTTATTATCACTTTCGTCAAATACCCGTGGAGAAACCGTAGTGATCCTGTCAATCTCAGGAGCATCGTTGTACTTGGCGAGTAACGCCAAAAGCGCTGGATCAAGCTCCAGATCCAGTTCCTCGATACCGATGTCGTCCAACCTTGGAGAGGTAGAACCCATCAGTCAAAACACCACAAAACTTAGAATGAGGAAGACGCGTCGTTTCTTGGTCATCCGTATTAAAAAACTAAAAATATCCACACAAAAATAGGTTTCAACGGACTTGGTGGCATCTTGAGATATGAAAAAAGATACTTCAGTATATAGAGTTCGGCACAGTCTGACCATCTGGATATTTCTTCCGGGAGAGATGAAGTGTTCGTGGAGACAATAATTGGTATTATAATTGCTCTGCCACACTGGACGTTCACCCGTTGCCTCGTTCAGTTTTCGTTTGATCTTCAGTTCCGACGGCATTTCAACTGCTACAACGATGGTTCGATCGCCTCCCAGGCAATACGAAGAGGAATCCGAGACGGCGGCGCACTACTACCCGCCGGACAACATGGGTCCGTACTTGTCATCGTCCTATAACCAGCGCGTGGCTCCCGAGAAGAAGGAGCGCTCCAAGCTGATGAAACGAATTCTCCCGATCATCTGTGGTAAATGTTAGCAACTATTGACTGGAATATCCTTCATATTCTCTCTAAATGCAATGCCTCGTTGTCTGCAGGTGTGTTGGTGTTGATTGTAGTCGTTGTCATTGTGATAGTGGCGTTGCACAAAAGCTCGAGTAATTCCGAGGACACGTCAAGCTCTGCGACCAATGACACGTCCAGTTCCGCTGCCTCGTCGATATCTTCGTCAACTCTACCGTCTTCCTGCTCGTCTGTGGCTGCAAAGGACCGAATGGTGGCGTTCTGGCAGAGTGAAGTTACCGGGTGCGACTCTGTTCCAGATGGGGTCACACACGTCGTCTTCGGGTTCGCATTGGTGGCCAATGGAGTCATCGAGCCGTCATTCCAATCGGATGACGCAAATATCTCTCAATGTGTGAAACTTCTCCACGATCGATGTATTCGAGCGATGGGGAGTATCGGCGGATCAACAAACAACGACAACATGTCGGCAGTTGCGAACGCTACTCTGTTCGCAGAGTCTGCGGCCACTTTAATGGCGAAATTCGGGTTTGACGGACTGGATTTGGACGACGAAACGGTTGGAACGGAGTTCAGCGCTGATCGAACCGTGGGGATGCTGAAAGCCACTCGAGCAGCTCTGGATGCAGCTGGTAGTACGCCAGCGCTGTTGACGTATGACGCTTATTTCTACGAGGGAGACTCGTCGGTGTGTTCGGCTGAAGATATGGCAGCGTACTCTCGTTGTTTCCCAACTGAAGTTCTGGATTACGTGGATTGGGTCAACATTATGGCGTACAACGTCAACCAGGACAACGACACAGCTGCAGCGATATACGCAGCGGCTGAGAGCTCGACGTTTGCTGCGTGGGGGACTCAACTAGGCGGCAATTTCTCTTTAGCTACGATCGGTTTATGTGTGGGTGGAGGTTGTGCGTACGGTCCAGGACCAAATGCAACAGTTATCGCAGAATGGGAAGCCTTTGCTCGCCAAGAAGGACATGGAGGTATGATGATTTACGCTGCTTCGACTGAGGTTGGCGACGATTATCCTGTTACCCGGAGTCTCATCAGCACGACTTGAACCAACTTTTGCCAACGTATATTGGAAATATATTATTTTCATGTGCGCAGTAGCATATCTTCAACTCGGTGGTTGAAGTGAGAAACGGAGGTTTCCCAACTCTTAGCGCTGCTGTGGTAATTAGGCGACGTCTTCCAGCTTGGGTGTGCACTTCGACAGCTACTGAGACCTTCGTGGTCCGTAACTCTGCAACTCCTTTGCATTACCGTCGTTGGCCCGATCGAGCTCAGCTCTCCATGTTTCAAAACGATACGCGAAGTCTCTCGAAAAGCGACGTTGAAAACTTGGGGAATCGGCTCGACAAGCACGCGTAACACGATGACTGTGCGATCTTGCTCGACATACTTTCGAGCTGCGACGTGGACGACCAGGCGAATCTTGAGCTCGTCCCTAGCGATGCAGATGCTCACACTTTTCACTCGAGTATTGCTCCCTGCAGCGCAGTACTACCGTGAAAAATCTGTCAGAATCTAAAACAATGTATGGACTGTTGCACGTGCGTACCTGCACTTCAACGCTCTCCGGGTCTCCTGCTGGTGTTGTTGTAAGCACCCACACGGCATTTTCAGTCGCTCGAAGATCGAACGGTACTGCGTTGCACTCGAGAAGGTTCACAAACAGACCTGAAGGTCTGTTTTTCTCTGTATCATTCCTCCGTCCAGGACAAGGGACGTCGTGCATCTTGATTCGTTCAAAGAATCCGTTCAAACCAGCGTAAACCTCATCCATACCTGCAATGAGCTCGTTGAAGATGCTGCTGTTGTATCCAGGAGAATTTATGCCACGCTGTACAAGCTGGGATGTAGAAATATTCAACGATACCATCACACTCTTGTGCTGTTTCCGTCTTGCAGAACGCCGCAAGGCCTTTGCCTGTAGGATGTAGAGATGAAGCTCTTTTCGCAGTTTGGCATTCTCTTTCTCGCTATTTTGTCGCCTCGTGAACTCCATTTCTGCCCATTTCTGCGCCATCGATGCTTGATTTGCCATTACGACAGGGAGGTTTGCTGTTTTGCATTGCTCTAATTCAGCGGAAAGTTGGGTTACGAGCTTCTGTAGGCTTAAAATCTCTTCCTTGCGTCGTTGGTGCCACGACTTTTTTATCTCGTTTGTCACAGGATGTTTCACCGAGCTGTCCAGCATTGCACTACGTGTTGGCCACGTTTTCGAGACAATAGCTGACGTAACATCGGAACGGGTCGGGGTGGGAAATAATTCCTCGCAGTCGGCAAGTAAATCGTCGAGAGAATACTCGGCCTCCAGTTGTGGTATGAAAGACATCGAGTAAAACCGCAAATGACATCAAGCACTCTCTGTCTTCTAAGTCCCATGCGTTGTTTACGCCAAAAGATACGAATGTAATCAGCAGTGCTGATTCAGGACAACGTCTCCACCCTTCACAGTCGTTACTATTCAACGACGGAACTGCTGAAACCTTTTTTATCTGTGCCGTTCTGTTGTGAAGTTGACTGCATTTTGAAAAGGAAGTTGCAATTCAGCAATAGCATCATGTTGAAATAAAGTTACGACACACAATTACACTAACAAATGCACAGCCATCTTCTTCCCCCCTCACCATTGAAGCGTGTCTGGTAGATACTTCTTCGCGAGCAGCAAGTAGTGCTGTAGTTCATCTTCGACGTCGATTTTCTGCACAATGTCCTCAGATACACAAGCCACCTTGCCCAGTGAACTGATCCACTCCTTTGTGTCCACGTCCTGTGGCGCACACAACTCGTCGTAATTGTTCTGCTCATACCACGTCTTCAGTGACCAGAATCGGACCAAGTCCAGAGCTTCTGCAGGCAGCGTAGTCTTGTTAAGAGACAGCACGCGGTGTAGATACTCGTCCGGGGTCCACGGTAGCATACAGTTCTCCAAGCCGCAGTGAGAGGCGCTGCTTCCACCCTTTTCACCGTTGCAGTGATCTGCGTTCAGTTCATTCAACTCTGGGCACTCGATCGAGCTAGGGATACGCTCCCCCACGACCCACGTCGAGTTCTTGACCATCCACTCTTGCGCTGAAATACTGCGCAAGATAGTATTTTCATCGTCTGCCCAGCATAAGAACAGCATTCCTAGAGCTCGAAGGAAGACTGCAAGTTGCAGCCAGTCGGGATGTCCATCGTCCTTCACAGCAGAAGCCGTCGCGACCATGTACTTGATGACCCAGCTCCTCGTCCGTTCCGATTCTCCTGTGAGTTCCATCACGCACTTACACGCTTCTGGAACTGACATCTGAGCGTGGTCCAAGGCCCCATATTTTGCGATCTGGTTCTTCACGAACGCAGTTGTTTGATACTTTCGCATGATCTTGACGAACAGTGGATGTGGGTCGGCCTTGTTGCAGACCAACGACATGATCTCGCCTCCATCCCAAGGAACAGGGTGGTCCGAAACCTCCACTTTCTTCTCCAGTGGGTCGATGCACAGGTAACTCCCGTGGAAGCTTTGAAGTGCCACACCTCCAGTACTTGTTGCATTGTCACCGTGGTGCGGCACGACCTGGAACGTTTCCCACGTAGAATTGAGAGGGCGATCAGCTAAAATTGTGCCATCTTCTTCCACACACAGGAATTTGCCATGAACACTGCGTAGGAAAACTTCTCCAGTTGCACCAAGCAGCGTTTGCCACATGCATCCGTTGGTTTTAGAGCTGACTTCAATGTTTCCGTCCTCTCCAGCGACAACGCACGTGCCGTCAGGCGTTTGCAGCGTCATCATGCAGAACCAAGTGCTTTCTTTGGGGCGAACAGGGAAAAATGTGTTTTTCTGGAACATTGACACCATCGGCACTTTGCGGAGACAGTCATTGCCGTTGTAGAGGATGAGCACTTTGGCATCAGTCATTTCAGCAAACCCCCAGCCTTGATAAAGCCCCACTAATCTCCCATGGCGCTTTGAGTCTTCTTCAGCCTCCAAATAAAGCGCGTTGACGTGTTTCTCCTCTAAAGTGGCTAAAGTTGCCAGATAGAGCACACGGGCCAAGCCCAAGCCACGGAATTCCTTGTTCACCACAATTGACTTGACATGGGCCGTGCCATTTTTCTCCAACGTGAAGATGAGCTTGCCAATTGCACCGCGTTGAGTTGCTGCAATAAGAAAAAAAAATCGAATTAGGGTTAGTGGCAAATAGTTTGTAGTGGTAAATTGTAGTGCTATCTGTACAGGCGAAGAGCACCCAGCGCAGCTCCTTAGTGCGTCGGTCGTCGGTGAATTGCAGGCGGAAGCGCGCGGCAGGCGCAGGCAGCGCCTCTGTGACGGGCACGCAGGCGCCCAACGGCGGAGACAGCGCGAGGTTTTTCATCGTCTTGTGGCAAATTGCCGAATGAATGTAAAAAAAAAAATAATTCCAATAGTGAACCCCAGTCGTTCTTCAACCACTTTCGCTGGCATACGACTGTTTGGCAGATGGGATGATGGAAATCTTCAACGCAAAAGTGGCTGCTCAACGGTAAAAACTTGTGGCAATCTGTATCATACATGTCTATTGCTTCATGCTGGAAGGCCTCCGCTGCAGCTTCCACATGGCTCTGCAGTCGTTTCCGCTTGTTGCCTGTGCATCGCGTACTGTTTCTTGCTTTGCGTCTGTGCTCGCTCTGCGCTGCCTCACGTCGCCTTGAACTCTTCGAGGACTTGGACTTCCGAGCGAAGGAGGCATCATTACTGGTCGACGAGGAGAAAGCGCCGCTCCTGCGCTGCATGGACTGGGTTGAGTGAAAAACCCAAGCGAAGCAAAGCTCGGGGATGCCCCAATTGGACTTTTCGGTTGAAAAGACCCACCAAGTTGTGTTGCGCGTGTTGGTGACAAGAATGAATTAGTCACCGGTGCAAAAATTTTCTCCTGAGTGAACGCTGCCGCTCCGGCCGACGTCATTTTTAACGGATTCGCACCGTAAATCGGTGACCCACGACTCGATAGGGCAGTTCCTTCTGGAGGTTCAGTCGAAATCTGTCCAGGTTTTGGAATTTTGGTTAGTGTCAATGGCGCGGGAGAAAATAATCGAGAAACAGCGTTGTTGTGGCCTTTTTGCTGCTGCTGGTGCTTTTTGTCTTGGATTCGTCGAGCCAATTGGGTTGTTGGCAATGACTCGAGAACTCGAGTTTGGTGTTCGTTGCTGTCTGTAGTCACATTTTTGCTTGGTGTTGTAGATTGAGTGGCGCGAGTGATAGGTTGCCACGGTTTATCCACAACAAAATAAGACGGATTTCCCTGTTGCTGTAGTTTTTCAACTGCTTCGAGATTCCAGCGATGACGCTCGAGCAATGAATTGCGAATATTCTGCAAACTTGACATTGGTAGCCGTCTCCACCCACGTTCAGAGAGTTCCAGCATTTGCACGCGAGTTGAACACATGAAAACTGTTCTCGCCAGATCAACGGCAATTGTGGTGGGTGAAGAAGGGTTGTTCGCTGCTGTGACGGAGGCTAAAGTGGCAGCGATGTACATTTGGGCACTGGTGCCTGGAGATTGAGCAACAGGTGATGACGGTGATGTTGCGGGTGGCGAAGGAGATGGAGCGTTGGTGTTTGGACTAGGAGAAGTAGCAGTTCCAGCTCCAGGTGCCGAAGTAATCGCCCCTGCGACAGAGGCACTCGCTGATAACATGTTTGCACTGGCGATGGCAACTCCGAAAAATTCTTGGGGGCCAATTGTGGCAACTCGGACGAGAATTTCTTTAGTTGATGCAGCATCGTTCGATCCTGAGTTCGCTGTAGTCTCCGCGACAGGAACAATTCGACGTAGATATACGACCACTTCTCCACTCCTCACAATGTAAAGCGAGCGCAAATGCACCGGTTCTTGAAGAAAGATATGACGCGGCTCGTAGATTTGCTCCTGGAGGTCGTGTGCCACTCGGATGCACTGAGCGAAATCGCCATCGCGGAGAAAGCTTAAAGTCGCAAGAAATTCTGCACGTCCGACCATCGCGTGCTGGACAGAAACTCCAGGGATTTGTGCCATTAAAGCTTGCAAGTGTGCACGTTCCAGGACTAACAGATCGGCTTCACACGCAGCCAGAGCTGTAGCTGATCGGTGTAGGCGAGTGACAAGTGATAATTCTCCGAAAGAGTCTCCAGCAGATAATGTAGCAAGCACGTCGTACTGTTTGAGGGTGAGACCTGCCTGAAGGGTGTTAACATCTTCGTTTACGATGTTGATATTGCCTCGCAAGATGAGGAACGCGCGACTTTCGATTTTCCCCTGTCGAAACAGAAATTTGTCCTTTTGAACCGTGAGAAAGTTAGCAAAGCGTCCAATTCCTCGCGCAAGAGTGAGTTTATCCACGTGACTAGGACGATCGAACTTGTCAATGAACGCTGTAGGCTCGAGCAAGCGGGCCATAAAGCTGATCTCAAAAGGAGAACGTTCAGCTGGGGCCAATGAAAGTACACGCCGAGTTTCAGCTCGAGTGATGCTCAGTGAAGACGTTGGCTGCTCCCAAGCCACACGGTCAGACAGAAAGGGGAATTCATCGGCCAGTGTCGAATCAGCGTTCATCCTTCGTAGTAAATCCAGGTACAGCGTTTTGCCTTCGAACTTTTGCATGTAGGCAGCTTTAAACTTTTTCACAAAAGTTTCAAGATGCCGAGATACCAGAGGATTGGCCAAATGCAAATTTCGCGTTTTCACGACAAGAGCCCATTCTTCCATCAATGACATTGCCAACAGAGCTTCAGCGTCAGTATCCACGCCACCGACGCCAATCAGCTGCGAAGCTCCGATATAAGCTTTCCGTGAAATTGCCATGCAGATCACGCTTCCCGCAGCCACCACGTGGGCTGTTCTTGGGCGGCATAAAATCCCCATCTCGCCAAATCCTTGATAAAGAGTTTTTCGACATACCGTGGATGTCCGTACCCCCATTTCTTCTTCCTCATCATCCTGAAGACCGATTGGTATTGTAGCACTCGTTGGTCGTCTCATATCTCGTAAAGGCTCATCCAAAACCACGTCAGCTTCACCTTCGGCCACAATGAAATAGCGATCGTCGTCCTTGTCACCTTGCAGTATGATCCGATCTCCATCCTCGTAGTGTTCAAGAGTACAGCGGTCTAATAAATATTGTCTTTGACGCGCAGAGAAGTGCTGAATTACACGTTGCTTCGCTAACACCCCGTGCATCCGTAGTAAATGTCGATGTAGCATCAATTCATGCACGGGTGCTAGCAACCTGGCAAAGGCAGATTCCGGAAGCACGAAACACGTCACAGCGCCACTTGCTACAGCATTTAGAATCCTCGAAACCAGCCCTTGAAGCAACGATTCCTCGCCGAAATACTCGAGCTCCTCGTGTTTGTGTAGTTGAATTTCCATTTCAGATTCAATTTGTGAACGACGACGAGTGCTGCGTCGAGCGAAAACAACGCCACCCGAGCTGTCCATCGGAATAAAACCTACTGGTCGAACGGTACTCGTAGCGCGAGATCGTCGACGCTGAGTGATCAAAACTTTGCCTTCTTCGATGAAATGAACGTCACGTTCAGGTTGTCCTTGGCAGTAAATGTATTCACCATCAACGTACGTCACCAGCTCTAACGCTCGCAACAATTCCCCTTCGGAACACAGGCCTTGCTTCACGACATGCGCGAGAATCGGAACTCGACGGACCAAACGCGCTTTACGAACGGATTCAGGTGTCGACGGCTCATTTTCGCTGCTTGTCTCCATCGAGTTCTGAAATTCTCCTGGCTAATAGTGCCAGCGTCCGTTTCATCTACTGTACATTTGCGCACACACTTGCTGGAGTTTCTGGTTGTACAATTCTGATAAATTAATGGGCTACCTTTGGTCTGTAAAATGCGAGCTGCCAAGACTCGCTCCTAACATTGGCGACTTGCTTCTCGCTTGAAATATCATGATTCTGTCTGGGTGTGCTTTGTGTTTGCGTCGATAACTTCCGTGTCAACCGGCACTGGTGATGGTACCACGCCACTGTTATCGTCTTCTACGTGTCCCGCGCTCAGAGCTGATGCAGATGAGATAATGCTGTCGTCGTCATCGGCTATCGTCGGTATTGGCTGCTTGAGAAGCTGCGGCGCAATGGTAGAGCGCAGCTCAAAGGCAACCTCCATGGCTGTCGGACGGGCTGCTGGGTCCAAGCTCAAACACCGCTGCGCAAGATCGCGAATTGCCGGCGGACAGTCGTCACGGAAGTTGGGTAACAATTTCCCCTCGGACACGAGGTGGACGATCTGCATGCTGCGCATCTTGGCGTGACGGCTAAATCCGTATGGCAGCGCGCACGTGTCGATCTCTGATAACACGACTCCAAAGGAAAAGAGATCGCTCTTCTCATCGTAACGCTTTCCCTCCAACATTTCCGGTGCACTCCACAGGATAGTACCGATGCCGTTCGTCATCGTATCCTCCACAGATCGTTCACGGCTCAGCCCGAAGTCACTCAGTTTGGCGCGTAAGCGTCGATCCAGCAGCACATTCTTGGACTTCAAGTCCCGATGAATCACCACCGGCACCAACGAGTGTAGGTACACTAAAGCCTCAACGATGTCACTGCTCAACATGAGCTTCTCTCTGCTCCAGCTCAGTTCCTTTTGTGCCACTGGATTCGCCAATAAACTCTCGAGATCCCCACGAGCCATATACTCTGTGACGGCACACAGGTGGAGCAACGACTGCCAGGCCACGCCACAGAAGGCGACGATGCGCGGGTGTGCTAATAATGACGCCATTCGAATTTCCTCCGCGAACTGCTCTAAAGCCTCGGGGTCTTCACGCTTTGTAGGCAACAGACACTTCATTGCCACGTAGCGTGCCTCGTACTGGCCGAGCCAAACCTCACCACTGCCTCCCTTCGCGAGTAGTCGTAGGAAGTGCAACTGGGCAAAGGAAATACGCTTCGTCACAATGGCTGGGTCTGCAACAAAGCCGCGCAGGATAGAGCTCTTGCGGCACAGCTGGTCGTTCGATAGCGTGATCTCGGCGCGTGTAGTGGCAACAAGCGCCGACGTGCCGTGGATTCCTGGGGAGCGTCGGCTTCGAGGCCGAGCGCCAAAGAAAACTTCCATCGGTGTGAGTCGCTCCTCGTCCGTCGTCCCAGCCACAGCTAGCGCTGGAGCTAATGGTCCTCCTAATAGATGTGACGTCGGCGACCAGCAGCCATCGTCCCAGGATCCTTCCAGTATCACACGGTCGTAGGCGTCCTGTAGCCAGGCTCTGGAGCGACTTAACCACCAGACTGACGTCGCCAATGCTACACAAATCAACATGGACACAGACAGCAGCACAATGGCTGTCGTGGAGAATGTTCCGGGCGAGGGCACCGACTCGAGCTCCAGCCACGCGTTCATGGCTGTCCCCTGTGACGCTGGACACAAATCCACCTCCGTAAAGCTGCTGCTGTTGGCCGTAAAGCTGATACTGCCGCTGCTGCTAGTGACATCCACGTCGTCCGCGACACCTCGACACGGCAGGATGAAGTTTATGTGCGGTTGACACGAGTCTGTCCCTGTGAATGTGGCGTCTGATAAATGGATAGCAAAGAGCGCCTTACTGGGCTCCGTCCCTACGGGCGTGTGTCTTCTCACCACGGGCTCCGGGAGGCTCGTACTGCGTCCGTCTTCAGCCCAATAGACCCCTGAAAACTGATTCTGTCCAGCCATTGCGGACGCGTACACTGCACACCTGGTCAAAGGGATCATTTCCTCTGCTGGACAATCATCCGGCAGGAAATGACCTATCAGTCCGCAGTTCTGGACGTCACAATTCCCTCCGCTGCTGCTGTTGTTTCCTGTGGACTGAAGCGTCTTGATCTCTGCCAAGTCCGGCAATAAATCCCCCATCCCTTGGCTACAGGCTGTGAAGATCTGCACGAGTTTCACGCTGTCCCCTTCGCCTGAAGAGCTTGAGGGCGAAGAGCCCACGGGTGACGCAAACACGAATCCCGAGTCCCACAGCAGCGCACGCTGCATGAACCCAGACAGGTCGCTCCACGTGAGCGAATAGCTGCTTAATCTGTTGGAAACGGCGCTTGGGAGCGCGCTGGAGCTGAGCGAGAGCTTGGCCACGGAGCTACCTGACGTCTCCAGGTCGTAGAGTCGTGCCACGAGGTCCCCCGCGGCCTGGCAGTCGCCCGAGAGCAGCAGGAGACACACGAGACAGAGCGCCGCGCGGACAGACACGCGTCGCCGCCGCCGGTAGCGTGTGAGCAGGAAGAAGGCGCCGCGCCGCCGCACCGGAACCATGCGCTTTGTTATATCGGACAGAATGACAAGGAGACCAAAAGTCTCCACTTGAGTGGCAGAGTTCCTGTTATAAAATGAAGAGGTGACTGCGGCCGGCTTTTTTTGCGTAGCCGGGGCGATATCACATGGTCGCCCTTGAGAGTAAGAGCGCCGCTTGCTAATCGCGCTCAAAAGCTGGCGCTGTGCAGACGACGGTGGAAATGGCTTGGATGGCGACGACGACGGCACAACTGCGCATTTGAAGCTGAGTGAGTACGCGTACAGCACGAATTTGCATGTATCGCTGGGGTGTGCGGATTCCGATGTCGGGACTCTCGAGTCCAGGAATTGCATACTTATGCTTTGCCCACGAAGATGAGACACTGTCTCTCAGAATTTCATGGTCACCTGCACATGTACGCTCGCAAGTGACGAATAAAGAGATTTTCTTAAGGCAATGCCGAAAACACATCTGTAGGTGCAGTGTAGCACTTTCGTGGAGTTCAAGCATGCGGCAAATGCAGAGAGTACATGCGCTACAGTACCTAGTTTACCAAATTGGTGCACCAACTGGGGAATCTTATTTTCAAGGGTCTCGAGGTTGGGATCAATAGGGGTTCAATTTGCACGGGAGGGAGGTGGGACGCGGCCTCGGTGCTTTACATCGCGCCGCGATAGAGCGCAGATAACGGCGCCACTGCAACCACCGTCGAGTGGCGAGGCTCGCGTCTACGAAGATCGCGAAGATTGCCTTGCCTCCGCTGCCAGCATCGGCTAGTTCCACCACCGGCTTGAAAGAGAGATGCACATGATGGCGGTTTCACTTGGTTCTTGTATGAGGATGGGGAGATTGATGACTTTCGAACATAAAACGGGCATTTGCATGAAGCGCGCCATGCTTGCATTGCTTCCTCCACGTTGGACTCAAGCAGCAACAGGCATGTTTGGCGAGCACGTAAACTACAACCTCAAAGGTGTCGAGACGGTAGACTACCGACGGCAGCACACGCTTCAGTTCAGTAAATGCGCTCGTGAAGTTTCGTTGTGGATGCACTGCCTAATCGTTGAAGCGTTGTCGCTTTGGCTGCCTTTTTGACTTCTGCAAGCGCGAGCACCGCAAAATTGCGGCTTAATTCGACGCAGCAGACGCGGCAGATTACACGAAGTGGATCAATTGTCTGTCGCCAGTACATGTACAGACCTTGAAGCGCCATTCGCCATGTCGGCGAGCCGACGGCGACAGTGTCGGTGCCATCGCTAGCCTGTCGGGCTTGCAAGTTAAACATTGCGATTAAGTTCGAAAAATCATCAATTTCGACGTGTAAATCAAGTCAAAAGATACTTTTACTGAATTGCGGTACGTGTACGCCCATCACTAGCAGACGAATGGCTACGCGCTCGTGGCGGCGTCATACTTCACCTCACGGGCAATGTTGCGGAGCGCGAAGACGATCTCCAGGGCGTTTGGCCGTTGGGTGGGGTCAAACGACGCGCAGGCCGTCGTGAGCTGCTGCAACGGGGCCGGGCAGTCGTCTCGCAGCTTCGGCGAGACCTGACCCGACGTGGCCAGGTGCATGAGCTGCATGGTGGTAAAATTGCGCTCACTTACCTCGGCGTTGAGTGTGTACGGTGGCAGGCACGTGTCCAGCTCGGATAGTACAATGCCGTACGAGTACACGTCGGCCTTCTCGCTGTAGGCCTCGCCTCGAAGGATCTCTGGAGCTGTCCAGAGCAACGTCCCCACTCCGTTAGTCATCGTGTCGTCGGATGAGCGTTCGCGACTGAGTCCAAAGTCGCTGAGCTTGGCTCGAAGTCGATTGTCGAGCAAAACGTTCAACGACTTGAGGTCGCGGTGGATGATGATCGGTTGACGACCGTGCAGATATGCTAGCGCTTCTGCGATATCAGTAGCGATGCCCAACTTCTCCTTCTGCCAACTGAGTTCGTCTTTGCGCTTCGAGTTCAATAGCACGGAGAGATCCCCTTGTTCCATGAACTCCGACACAATGCAGAGATCGCACACCCGACTCCAAGATAACCCCACGAACCGTACAATGTTGGGGTGCTCCAGCGCTGAGGCTAGTCGGACTTCGTTGGAAAACAACATGACATTGCTCTCATCGTGGCGTTTTTCAGGCAGAAGTTGCTTGATAGCAACGGTTTGGGAGCCGCAGGTGCCACGCCAAACTTCTCCGTTGGCCCCGCGGGCAATGAGTTTGTCAAAGGTGAGGCAATCGTAAGAGATGCGCTTTGACGTGATCTTCGCATCGACACAGAATGTCGTCAACTCGATCGACCGCCGCCGTCGAGATTCATTCACCGAGTTCCGAAGACTGCCGCGCACGTTCAGTGTCTCATTGTTACCGTCCCCCCTGCGTCTCGAGCGGGTCGTCGTAGCACTTGCGAAGACAGTGGGGGATGATTCGGAATCTTTCTCGGTATTTTTCCTGCGGTGCATTTGTACAGCGATGAGAACACCGACAGCGGCTGCCAGAAGGATGAAGAGCACCACCAGAATTACGGTATCTCCGGATATACTCGTAGTGACAGTGTTGGACAACGATGAGGCGGGAACTGAGGAGTCGTTGGACATCGATTTACCAGACATCTCACTATCGAGCCACAGATCGACGAACCCGCCGCGTTTTGGAAGACACCAAGGGTTTTCAGGCATCTCATCCGGTTCATGAAATTGTACGCAGGGCGCGACGAAGAAGGGATCAGCTGGGCAGCTCTCTGTAGTGCACGGCAGCGGAGCAATTTGGTTGATTGTGAAGAGCACATCCGTCTCAACAGTGTAGTTGCCGAATGGCCCAGAGCCCACCACATCCTCGGTATCACCAGATCCAGCGTTGTCGGCCCTCACGTGCTTGTAAAGGCGGATATCTGGTACGCTCGCCAGGTCTCCATCCTCGGACCACAACGTGGTGTCTTTCGCGTCGACAAGATCGCTTGCATTCTTCTCGCTTGCGTGGATACCGCACTGCGCCGCCTTCCACACGGTTGTCAGCGAGCACGTTGAGTCTGCAAAGTACAGCCCGCTCGTCTCGCACGTTTCCAGGGGGCAGTCCTTGTCCAAGAAAGCGTCATACGGCGCCAAGATCACCGACATGTCCTCATCGCAAGGCACGTAGACCTGAACGAGCCGGCCTCCGCTTGTCATGACAAGGCCTGTTTCCCACAGCAGCGCCCGTTGCAGATATCCGGATAGCGCATCCCATTTCACCGATTTCTCATCGAGTCGCTGGAAAAGCGACTCTGGAACGTTAGCCAACACGATCTGAGGGGCCGCAGCGTCTACGTTGCTCCCACCCGCTGAGTTTTGTCGCTGGAGCTGATGCAACTCGGAGGGAAAGTCCAAAAGGGCATCCACGCCGCATTGCCATCGCGCAGTTGACAGTAGCAGCAGCGCACATGAAGAGACCTTGCCGACGGGAGCTTTCCTCCTTCGACGGTGGCACGGGTGCTGCATCCCCCGTAGACGAGAGAGTATTCTTCCGAGCTCAAGTGACGTTATGAGCAGTAATAACCATCGTGCACGAGCAGCGCGGAACACGCGTGGAGCGAGAAGAGGACAGTCAGTGCCGACACCCGTAGCTCTACGTCGCTTCGTGGTGTAACGGTCTAAAAAAATTCTATAAGAACAACAATTATTTAGGATAACCTATACAAAATACATGTAAACAGATGTACAATCTAGCTTGATTATCCGGACAACGTCCGGATAATTAGCTCTTGGTGGGCTGACTGGCTACGAACAGCTCCCCTCAGTTGTGATCTTGAGTCTGTTGCACGATGGCGCCTACGACGTTCGAGCAGAAGCTGGCGCACCTGAAGCGCGAGGCGGAGCACTACGCTGACTACCTGAGCGAGGAGGAAGTGGAGGACGAGGTGACGACCAAGGCCCATGAGGAGGCGGACTTCTGCAATGACTACAGCATGGCCGTCGTGGTTGGCGGACTGCCCGTCGTGGACGAAGCCAAGCACGGCAAGCTGCTGAACGTCGTGAAGAAGATCTTCGGTCAGGTGGGACCTGTGGTGGACATTCATATGCCCTTCGGCGCCAACGGAAAGACGACCGGTTTCGCCTTTGTTGAGTACGAGCAGGAGGCGCAAGCTAATGACGCTGTGCGCACCATCAACAACTTCGCCCTGGACAAGCGCCACACAATGCTCGTGAACAAGTACGAGGACATCGAGCGCTACCAGAAGACGCCCGCCGAGTTTGTGGCCCCCAAGGTGGAGAAGTTCGTCGAGCCCAAGAACCTCAAGACGTGGCTCACGGACCCTGCCCGTCGCGACATGTTCGTGCTGCGTCACGGCTCCGAGACGGAGATCTTCTGGAGTGACAAGGGAGAGATCGAGCTTGACTACGCTGGCGACCGTGAGAAGACGAACGGCAAGCAGTGGTGCTCGCAGTACGTGCTGTGGTCGCCGCAGGGAACGTACCTGGCTACTTTCCACCCGCAGGGCATTGCTCTCTGGGGTGGTGACAAGTACGAGAAGGTTGGCCGCTTTGCCCACAAGAACGTTAAGCTGGCCGTGTTCTCGCCCAACGAGAACTACCTCATCACAGTGAGCGAGACGGACCAGGAGTCGGCTATTATCATCTGGGACGTCAAGACCAGCAAGATGCTGCGTGCTTTCCCTGCTGGCAAGCCTGGTGCCAAGGGTGAGGTGGTGCAGGGTCTCATGACTCCATTCAAGTGGAGCGCTGACGACAAGTACGTGGCTCGTCGTGGCAATGACGTCATCAGCATCTACGAGCTCCCGTCTATGAAGCTGCTCGAGAAGAAATCGCTGCGTGCTGAAGGTGTGCACGACTTCTTCTGGTCGCCGACTGACCCGATCCTGGCCTACTGGGCCCCGGAGGGCAACAACGTGCCTGCACGTGTGTCGCTGGTGGAGCTTCCGTCGCGTCGCGAGGTGCGTCAGAAAAACCTGTTCAATGTGAGCGACTGCAAGCTGCACTGGCACCCGAACGGCACCTTCCTGTGTGTGAAGGTCACGCGCCACTCCAAGTCGAAGAAGACCATGTACACGAACTTTGAACTGTTCCGTGTGCAGGAGCAGCTGGTGCCTGTCGAGATGCTGGAGGTCAAGGACAACATTGTGGCGTTCGCTTGGGAGCCCAAGGGCACGCGCTTCGCCACCGTACACGGTGAGGGCCAGCAGCGCCTGAACGTGTCGTTCTACGACATGGACGGAGGCAGCAAGACGGCCAAGGAGGTGACACTGCTGTACACGCTCAAGGACAAGGCTTGCAGCCACCTGTACTGGTCACCGCTCGGTAACAACATCGTGCTGGCTGGTCTGGGCGAGATCAACGGCCAGCTCGAGTTCTGGGACGCCACGGAGCAGCAGAGCATCACTGTGCAGGAGCACTTCAAGTGCACGCACGTCGAGTGGGACCCGTCTGGACGTGTGGTGGCGACGGCCGTGTGCCAGCCGCTGGACAACTCGTACTACAAGTTCACCATGGACAACGGCTACACGCTGTGGACGTTCCAGGGCAAGCAGCTCCTGGAGGAGAAGAAGGACGCGTTCTACCAGTTCCTGTGGCGTCCTCGCCCGCGCACGCTGCTGTCGGACAAGGAGTACAACAACGTGGTCAAGAACCTCAAGAAGTTCGAGAAGCGCTTCGACCAGATGGACCGCCTCAAGGAGCGCGAGCGTTTGGCCGCCGAGAACGCGGAGCGCAACCGCAAGGAGCAGGAGTTCCAGGAGCTGCTGGAGAAGCGTCTGGCCGCTGCCGCAACACGTCGTGCCGAGTACATGGCGCTGCTGGACGGCTACGACAGCGAGGACGAGAACGAGTACATTGTGCAGAGTCACACGTACGACGATGTGCTCGAGATCAAGGAGGAAGTCGTGCGCAAGTAAAAATCTGCTGTAGCCACGTCAGTGGATATTTAACATGCCTCGGTTGTTGCGGGATGTTTGATGCTGCTCCTCATCTTCAGGTCTCATCAATATGTTTCGTACTTATTAGATTTGAAGTGCTTTGTCGCACCAAGCAGCGCGTGCCAGCTCAGAGCACGCACGTGCTGAGTACGGTGAAGACCCCACGAGTGAAGTTCACTGAAGCTCGCGATCGACACAGTCCCGACCGACAACGTGAACGATATCGTTGACGATCATGACGGAGATGAAGCTAGGTTTTTCTCGCGTGCGAACCGTCCAGCGCTCTTGGCCCAAACAATCTTTCTTCCGCTGCCTTCCAAAGAGCGGTTGGCTGGTGTTGTCATGTGTAAAGTGCACAGCTGGTCGGGATCGACGTGTGAGTACCGTTTACAGTCGTTGTGGTTGAAGCGCCACACCTGCGGTACAGACAACGAGCAGGGAGAAAAGCTCGACCTCCGTCCACTTTCCAGACCGGCAGTCAGGACAACTTGGCTGCTGACAACATGCAAATTTGCCCTCATCACCTGCTCTGCACTACAGTGCAGGTGAGCGAGCAGTCCACACAGCACAGATGACCATAACAAACTTAAAAAAAACTCATAGCATAGGAATGAACGGCACACTGTACCAATTCGCAAAAGTCTTACGTTGAAGTCGCTTGTCTAACTGCACACCCAGCCCTCGTTCAGAACTCGTTTGTATTTAAGTATGACTTACAAAATACAAGATAAATCAAATGTGAAGTAGAAACGTCGGACCCTTAGAATGGGTCAAAAGCACTCCAATTTGAGACAAAATGGATACTTTTTATATATCCAAAATTTTTATAAATGTGGATTACTACATGTCATATTCCTTTACGAGGAATAGACTACACGTACACGCACATTTTCGCAGTGGCTAGCTATTTATTGCTAACAATCTATTCTGGCGTAGGGCATAGCTGAAATTTGGCAAACCAGAACCGAATACGTAATTGATACCAATCCCGTTTATGTTTATGCTCATTTTACATGGGCTGCGCCCTTTCGCTCCACGCCCTCTGCCCACCGACTTGTTTTTCGTTTGCGTTCCTCCGCTTCAAAAGACATTTTACCAGACACTACAACAACCTCTTCTTCCTTTACACTACATGGGTGTCAGCCGCGTCGTCCGCACCGCCGTCCGAGAAGAACATGCGTCCCCAACGCAGGCTGTCGAGCAGCCTCTCGCCCCTGCCCCTTGTACGTTCGCTCGCTGTTCTTTCCGCCCGTTTCAGCTTGTGTTGGTGCTTACCGTTATGTGATTTCCTCCATTGCGCAGTGATCATTCTGGACTGGGATGACACCATTCTACCCAACACGCACTTGGCCAAGCTCGGCTTCTCGTCAGAGGACGAGGGCTTCGAGGTCCCAGAGGACTGCGTGCCCATTCTCGAGGAGCTCGCCAAAGAGGTGGAAAACTTCTTGACTGCCTGTCTGAAGATTGGCACGTGCTGTATCGTCACCAACGGCCTGGCTGGCTGGGTCGAGCGCTCTTGCCAGCGCTTCCTGCCGAACGCCGTGCCGCTGGTGGAGCAGATGACTATCATTTCGGCACGTTCCAACTTTGAGAGCATGTACCCAGACCGCCCCATTGAATGGAAGATTGCCGTCTACCGTGACCTGTTTGCCAAACGAGGCTTCGTGCAGGAACTGCCCGTGGAAACCCATGGAGTTTACGTGCAGCAGCAGGAGCGGGAGCCGCAGCAGGTCATCGCCCTGGGTGACTCGCAGATCGACCGCTGCGCCATCCAGTACGTGGCGCGGCGTACGCCCAACACGCAGCTCAAGTCTATCAAGCTGCTGGACAACCCAAGCATGACGCAGCTGCAGAAACAGTTGAACCTGCTCGGTGTGTTCCTCGTACAGCTCAGCGGCCACGACGAGGCGCTTGACCTGGAGCTGTCCAACGAGATGCTGCAGTAAGCGGCTCAAGCCAGCCACCCACCACCATTTATCCATATCTATATATCTAGGACCAGAAGCGCAGTCGATAACAAGTAGCAGTAGCAAACCCGTTTCTTTAAAATCTAGAAACCAACAACGTCTGTAGAATACAGTATTTAATCCCTGGTACGTGTGTGTGTGTGTGTGTGTGTGTTTTGTTGTTGTGTTTGTGTTGATTGAATGGCACGTCGCACTCCAACCGTTCATGTTGCACATATCCAAGCACTTGCATTTCCGCTGCAGAACTTCTGCTTGGGTCTCAATGCTGAAGATTGTGTCACGTCGCGCATCTGGCCAGTCGAACTGAGCATACCGCACCTCCATTCAGTAGGCAAGCGCAGTTTTGCCGCTATTGTCGAAGGAGTGGCGAGCTGAGCCTGCCGACTCGGCGGAGAGACATCGATGCTTGGGATTGCGAGTCGGAGGCAGGACAGACTGCCCTTGTCTTTCTCGCCAGCGTTTTTCTCCTGCGACCTGCTCGTGGCTCCCTATCTTTAGCCAGTCCGGCGACACACGTCGTGCGGTTGCGCTTACTGCCAATAATGCAAAGACTGGGCTCCGACAGGAGCAGGAAGCGCAGGTCTGATACTCGATGACCCGCAGAGCAGGTGCGTGTGTCCGAGAGATCAGCACGATAGGGAGTCTGGATCTCTAAGAGCTTCGTGTGTTGACTCTGGTTGAAGCTGTCAGGAGACGACGATCGGAAAAGGTGTTGCTGCCGGCGCTCAGAAATCCAGCGAGGTACGCTACCGAGAGCAATCAGTGCGAGGTTGACGCTGTCGAGCGCGAGTGGGACGATCCGCACCGCCGGCGTCGTCGAAGAAGGCGTCAACTACATGTAGAGCCATTGCCACCGCAGCTAGCGTACGTCTACCTTCCGTCGGCATTCCCCTTCATCGAGCACCGCTACGACGAAACTCGACGACTTAGTCGAAGCAGAGCGACCAAACCATTCGGACGACGGCGTCACCGACGAGACTACACGTTTGATACTTCTAGTGGGAGCAGCGGCGAGGACAGCAGTTGCAGCTCCAGCGATGACAACGAGCGCATTCTAATGCCGCAGAAGAAGACCACCATGCGCAGCCAGCGTATGCGCTCGCTCGCAGACATGTCGAAGCTGCAGAACGACGCTGCTACCACGATCCAGGTGCTAAATTGCCCGAAAGCTTGACATTCCACTCAGGGGCTAATCTCCTCTGTGTAGCGCGAGTATCGCTTTTATCGACGACGGCAGACTAACCGGCATCGCCGGAAACACCGACTTGCAATGCACGCACAGACGTTTCTAGACGTTTTTCTGCTTCGGGAGGTGACCAGCCTCGTTCCAGTTTGCTTGCTCGAGGTCCTACGCGACACATGTGCACAGGTAGGATCGGTGGTCGAGGACTATCAATGCTTGCATGCAGGACAGTGATATTCATACAGTACCTCTCATCCACTGCTGCGTCTTGGGTCATTTTCTGGCAGGAGGCGACGTCGGTCAAGCTCAAGAAGGACTTCGCAGCTTCACTGGCTGATGATGTGCTCGTGTCCCTCATCGATGAGAGCATTCGTGACGTTTTCCATGACGTGCTTCAGGCCACCGTCAAGTCATATCTAGCGCAACAAATGAACCTACCTCAAGCAGCGACCTTGGCCTCCGTCGATGTGGCTACCGACATCCTGGACAACTGGGTCCTGGAACTCGTATCAAATTTGCTTTCGGAAGGTACAAGCCTCCCGCAAAGTCATTATGGCTGCTTGATATTCTGCTTATTTCGTATTTTATGTAGTGCTAGTGGAGTTGGCATACGAGTACACCGTACGACAGCAGCATGAAGTTGTCTGGGAAACGTTGCTTGGAGACGAACTTCAGTCGGTGGCATTGGACGCCGTTGGAATCGTCAAAGCGGGCTCGTCTAAACGCTCAGCATCTTTCACAAAAGACGAAGGCACTACCACATCTCGCGCCGGGCAATTCACCTGCGATACCAGTGGCTTGAAGGCATAAGCTAGCGTAAATCTTTTCCTTGTTCAATAACAAAACACTACTAAACAAATCAACCACGAAGAAGTTCAGAGTCGAAGACTTCTGGCGAGCTCTCCAGCACTTTTTTTTAAGGTTTACTCGTCACGAAAACTGATAAGTTAACTTTAATTGCGAGAGTTTTGGATCACAGAAGTCTGAAGTGTCAACTTGATTGGCCTGCTGGTTGAAGTGAAAAACCTCTAGCCAACTGTTTGCTGCATAAACCTTGGTAATCGTTGATTGGCTGAAAATGAAATTCTACAACTTGCCATTTTCTCTAGAATCGGTGGAGTCCAGCAACTTTACAGGAACATGTCGACGCCCTTCGTCTCGAGCCTGCGCACATCTCTAGGCGCCACCAGTGCCAATGCAATGGCGCCATCGGCCGCGCCAAATTCCACTGCCGGTAAAACCGCCATGATGTCCTTGTTCTCGGGTCTGGACTTGGCCCTGGACGCTAGTGGGGCTGTCGTCTCCAATACTAGTGGCCGTTCGGCTGCCAAAGACCTCCTGGCCTCCAAGAACGCTGAAAAGCAGGCAGAAGCCGAACTCGCCGCCTCACAAGCTCTTAAGAAGCAGCAGCAGAGACAGCAACAGAATCAGAAGAAGGATCAGCCCGTGACGGCTCTGAGTCAAGCTATTGGACTCTTCACCCAAGAACTGGACGAACGCGACTCGTTCATGTCCCGCAATACTAAAAGACGGCAAAAGGGCAGCAAGAAGACGCGAGGAAGCACGTCAACACCCTCTCGTGGGCGTCGTCAGCGGCACGAGAAGTACAAACGCGTTTAATTTTTGCCATATACCAATTTCAACTTGCTTCCAGTACCTATTCTTATTTACGGTCAGTTTTATTCTTTATTCATGGCATTTCTCCACAATTAATTTCCTCTCTCATTTTCGTACAAAATGGATCGCGAGAATACGCCGCAGAAGCAGCGACAGACGGTGAGTCCTCCTGCCGCTTCCACACTATCTACCACCTCCGCCTCACTCTCCACCTCTTTGCCACTCACTGTACAGCGTGGTAACAGCAATCGGCGTCTCAGTAGCAGCTCTACAGCCTCAGCAGCACATGGCGCAAGCTCAGCATCTTCCAGGACCAGTATGAGCTCAGTATCAGACTCAGGACGAGCGTTCCGAGGCTCTCAGAGGCCTCGTAGTCGCACCGCAGCCTCTGCAGGTCCCTCACCAGCTGTTCTCATGTCCAAAACGCCGTCAATGCTACTACGTCCGCCTTCAGGTGCAGCTCCAGGGTCCACCGGTGTCCTCTATGAACCAGACGCCCCTGAAACCAATAGACGCAGCAGACACAGCGTAGCGGGCCCTTCAGATCGAGAGAGCTACTTGCAGGTTAATACTAGAGCCAGTGGCCATTATGGCGGTCGTACGTCGTCTCCATCGCCAATGGATCGACGCAGTATGAGAACAGGTTCTCCAGGGACGAAACAGGGCGTCCGACGGCCACAAACGCTTTCTACAATCCAGCAGACCAAGGTCGTCCCTCCATCTACCAGTGTCAAGCTGATTACATCTCAGATGCAGTTCGCAACGGACTTGTCCGTGAAATTGGGGGAGTGTTTGGAGCTCACGAATTTCACGGTAGTGGGGGTGATTGGACTCGAGGGAGTGGGGAAATCGTCGGTGTTATCGCTGTTAGCACAGAAGAAACGTGGAGAGGACGAAATGTTCTCGACGAGGAGCTTGGAAGCGGTGGTGATGGATCGACACGAGACCACAGGAGTGGATCTGGCGGTCTCGATGGTCGGCGGATCCGGCCACCCGACGATCCTGTTGGACTCTCAACCGTTGCTGAGCAGCTCCATGCTCGTAGATTTATTGGAGAGGAACGAGACGCAGAGGTTTGGAGCTCTTACGCCGGAACAACAGGTGGAAGCGGCTTCGTACCAGCTTGCAGTCTTCTTGTGTTCGATTTGCCACTATGTGGTGGTTGTTCACGATGGTTTGGCGTTTCAGCTTTCCGTTCACGAGCTTCTACGCAAGATTGAACACAAGTTCGGTCAATGTCGTCTGCCGAGTGTATCTGGAAACAGTCAGAGGCACGCAGCGCAGCTATTGTACGTGGCTAACAATGTGTCGGGCTCGGAGCTGTTGTACCGAGAGAACGAGCTGTTTTCAGCTCATGAACGTGCACTGGAGGTTGCGTGGGCTCAAGCACTTGTGCGTGTACCTTATAAGATGACGGACTACATTGACCCAGTGGACGACGCTGGTGTCTCACACGTGGCATCTTTCGTTCTTCCACACAAGCAACAGCAGTTAACACGTCAAGTTTCCAAGGCTGGCGACCGCTCATCATCGTCATCTCCTGCGACCGGAAAGAAAGACCCAAACAAGACGAAAGCAACGCCTACATCCAGCAAGTACGCGGACTACGACGAAGCAGCTGAAGATTTCAAGCGCTTCGTGCTGAGTTTACCCAGCTCACCTTCTTTCACGTCGGCCTCGACGGCTCCAGGATCCAAGCCCCTACCACTCCCGCATGCGCTCTCTCTGCGTGAGTGGCTAAGTAACGCGTCGCGTGTGTTTGAAGCTGTCCGGAAGGCTAGTTGCTTCACTGCTGAGTACACATCATCGCGGGACCATCACTAGGTAACCCATCGCGGAAACGTGGAGTAGATCCCTTTGAGATGGATCAATCCTGGGTTAATGGTGGCAAAATATTCAGTGCAGTGGGAGATGGAGCCACTTTATTGACCACACGAATCGACTGAGAGCGAGGGCTTTCGCTCTCTCCAACTGGTCCACCTAAATCCCGGTCGAAAAAGCTAACGACACCTGAACAAGGTCGCTCGATACAAGGAATTACCCGTTGATCTGAAACAGACCCGATCACTATCAGGTCGTCTTGGCGTACTTTAAACCAGTGCAGTTTTCTTAGGACGAGAAACTCGGTGCCATCCTCCTCCATTTTCAAGAGTCCGAAAGATTTCATCGCGTCGCCTGTATAGAGAAGCTTCCCAGCTTCCCATTGATACCCTGCAAGCTTCGTCATTTTGCTTCGAATCCCCAGTGTGGTATCAACACAGCATGGCTTTGTAAAGAATTCCCACGTTCGTCTATGTTTCCAGTGTACGTACGTGACGGCGCGCAAAATCCGCACAAGCATGATAAACCCAACGAGAACAGCAACGATAACACCGTGCCCAACTAAACCCCACACATAGTAGGAGACTTCCAGGGCTACCGGCCCGGAATACTTCAAATCGGAGTGATTTAATGATGTGAGGACATAAGACTGGCCTAAAGCGCCCAGCAGCTCCCCCAACAGCGAAGACTCATAGCTGAATACCAACCGTTTAATGCAGAGTCGACAGGTTTCTCGTAGCCATCCCATACTCTCCACGATTTCGAATAGTAACAAAAGAATACCGGATAAATTGTATCCCAGTGATACGTATTGAATCCACGCAAAAGGCCCATCGGTTGCTGCTAGTAAGAACAGATCGCTCATGAGTCCTTCTAACAGCATGTAAAGTAACACCAGTCGATGACAATTCGTTGCACCATGTGCCGATAACCGAAGACTCTCGTGCACAAATATCGTAGCTGCTTTTCGCCGGAGATAAATACCCATTTGCTCACATTTCTGTCCATATCTTTTGCACGAAATGTAGCTTCGACGGAGAACGAGACCGCGGAATACCAGCCAGATTGACCCAACGAAACTGTAGTAAAGAGACCATCGATATCGGTCGTTGCCAGTGTCTTTAGATAAGGATTCGCCATTGATATCAAATGTGCCGAGGCCTGCTACATGTGTATACGCGGTGCTGTCTCTGGTGCAGTACGTGCCGACGAGTTCATCGTAGAACGAGTAGTATCCAATACTACCGTGATACAAGTAAAGATCGATGGAAAAGCTATCGTTGCTGCAGCTTTTGGGGGCTGCCTTGTATGGTTCCACTCGTGTTTGCCCTACCACGTAGTTACCGTGGCTGTTGTATTGAGGAACGACGTAGTGACAAAGATTGTAGCCTAGTTTCAACGTGTAGTAGTGCGTCGTGGCAACATTCCACCAAACTTGACCAATGTGAAAGCCTTGCATCGGACACTTCTCCATCAAATCATCAGTTCTAGCCTCAGCTTCCACTGGAACCAGCAAATTCTCTGTGATTTTGTGAGGTGTTGCAAATTTCAAATAACTTCGGATCTGCAATAGAAAAGGAACCAACCCGATAAACACCCAAGCTACCATTAGCTTCCGCTTCGCTGTCATGATACTGGAATATTGTTCAGCTACTGCCTGTGGTCCTAATGGGTCGGACATCACCCTTGCCAGCCCCATCACTTGCCGGAGTATTCCATTTTGGCAACACTGAAAAGCGGTTAAAACCAAAATAGGAACCTATTTGTGATAGAAAATCATGAGGGTAAAATGTTCAGCGCCTCCAGATCAGGAAATATCTTGCTTCGTACACGCACCAAACTCTGTTCGTGGGTTCCATTGGGATCACCTCCTAGACAGCAATCGAAAAAATTCACCACTCCCGTACAAGGTCGCTCGGTGCAAGGTTTCACCCGTTTATCGGTCACAGTACCAAGCACATATAGCCCTTGAGTTGGCGTCACCAACCAGCGTAATTTTCTCAGTACCAAGAACTCGGATCCATCCTCTTCTTTGGTTTTCAGAACACCAAACGCTTTTAAAGCGTCAGGTTTGTAATAAAGTTCCCCATCTTCCCAACAATAGCCAGCCAACATCGTCATTCGGTTCCTAATTCCCAGGGTAGTATCAACACAACAGGGTGCGAGTAAAACCGCCCAAACACGCCCATGTTTCCATCGTACATACGTCACTGCACGAAGTACTCGTACCGACATGATGAAGGCGATAATAACTAATATTATAGTGCCATGGCCCACCAAACTCCACATGTAGTACGACGCTGCAACAGCAGTCGGCCCGGAATCTCTCAACTTGGATCTGTTGATCGATGAAAGGAAAAATGGCTGACAAATTGCACTGAAAAATTCTCCCAGTAACGAAGATTCGTAGCTAAACACCAGTCTTTTGATAAAAAGACGAGAGATTTCGCTCAGCCACCCCATACTTTCCACCATTTCGAACAGTAACAGCAGCACTCCTGATAAATTATACCCGAGAGAAATGAACTGAATCCAAACGAAAATCGTGTCATTGGCTGCGAGTAGGAACAGATCGGTCATAAGTCCTTCGGCCAGTAAGTAGAGCAGAACTAAACGCTGGTAGTTTGTAGCTCCGTGCGCCGATAACCGCATGCTTTCATAGGCGAAAACCATCGTCTGCTTTCGTCGAAGAAGTTCTCCCATTTGGTCGCACTTGTGGCCGTAGTGTTTACATGTGAAAAAGCTTCGTCGTAGAACGAGAGCTCGATACGCGATCCAAAAGATACCAACTGTACTGTACCAATAGGAACGTCGATACTCTTCACTTCCTGTGTCTTTAGCCAAGCTGGACCCGTTGAGATCAAATGTTCCCAGAGTTTTCACAAGCGAATATCCAGTTTTTTCTGGAATGCAGTAGGTACCAAGTGCATCTTCGTAGAATGAGTAGTAGCCGATACTACCATGGTAGAAGTAGTGGGCGATCTCGAAGCTGTTGTCTGCACATTTTGAAGGCGCCGTGTAGAAAGGAGCTACTTTCGTACAACCCATTGTGTAAGCCCCGTGTGTGTTATATTGAGGCACCACAAAGTGACAAACAATCCCCAGTGTCGTATTGAAATAGTGGGTAGTATCGATATTCCACCACACTTGGGCCATGTGGAAACCCTCCACAGGGCAGTAGCGATTTAAATCTTTCGTGTTTTCGTCCAAGTCTGATGGTACAACGAGATTCGACGGCATCTTGTGGGGTCTTGTGAACTTCGTAAAACTCCGGACTTGAAGAGTAAAAGGTAACATACCAACAAGAAGCCACGCAACTAGTAGCCGTCGCTGCGAGGTTAGAACAAGTGTAGAACTTGTTGCTGAAGCTTTTTCGTTTAGACCATGCACTCGACCCATCTCCACAACGAAGGATTTTGCATTCACCGAATTATCCAGCCCAATTCGGGACAGACTAAAACGGCTAGGATTGAAACGGATGTTAGCTGAAATCTACGTCTTCTTCACGCGTTCTACTTCAGGTAGAGAATAAAGACCATCCTCCATTCAAAACTGCTTAAACACTGCTGTAATGAATAAAAAAAATGCCGTACGTACTCTTGACAGCAAATATTATGGTGATGGCCCCGGAATGAACGTCTACGATGTTGGAAACAGCCCCAAAGAAGTCGGCCGAGGCATAACCCTGCTCCGTCCATGAATCAAACGTGGCCGTTGCCTTCCAGTTTCTGCCAGATTTCCCCCCAAACTTTTATCCAGGAAGCTCACTACTCCCAAACAAGGACGCTCATTGCAGGGTTCCACCCGCTGGCCTGATAGCACGCCAATTACCACCAGATCGTTTGTTGGTACGGAGACCCAGCGCAGTTTGCGTAACACAAGAAACTCGATGCCATCGTCTTCCTCCATCATCAACAGACCGAACGCTTTGAGCGCTTCACGGGTGTAGTAAAGCTTCCCATCTTTCCACTCGTAACCCCGTAACATGATCATTTTATTCAGCATCCCCAATGTTGTATCCACGCTGCATGGAGCAGTGAAAACGACCCACCAAGTGCCATGTTTCCAGCGTATAAACGTGATAGCGCGTAGTATCCGAACTAACATGATGAACCCGACGAGAGAAAACACAATCGCTCCATGCCCCGCCAGTCCCCAGACGTAGTACGACACTGCACGAGCTGTAGATCCTGAATTCCTTAAATCCGAGTGGTTAAGAGACGTAAGGAAATGAGACTGGCCGATGGCGCTGACAAGTTCTCCAACTAACGACGACTCGTAGCTGAAGAGCAGCCGTTTAATACACAGTCGAGTTCTCTCGTGTAGCCATCCCATGTTCTCGATCATCTCGAACACCAGCAACACCATCCCCGATAAATTATACCCAAACGAAATGTACTGAAACCAGGAAAAAATCCCGTCTGTTGCTACAAGAAGAAACAGGTCGCTCATGATGCCTTCGACTAGCAGATATAACAGCACCACGCGGCGGTAATTGGTTGCGCCGTGGGCTGAAAGCCGCATACTTTCATGGACGAACACCATTGTTGTCTTTCGGTCTAAAACTTCACCTAATTCATCACATTTACGTCCGTAGCGCTTGCACGCAATGTAACTCCGACGTATGACAAGAGTTCGATACAAAATCCAGACGATCCCCACCGTAGCGTACCAATACGACACTCGATAGCCATAACTTCCAGCGTCTTGTGCTAAATAGGAGCCATTGATATCAAATGTGCCGAGACCGTCGATGCGTCCGTAAATTGTGCGGTCTTTTGTGCAGTAAGATCCTGCGACCTCCTCGAAAAAGGAGTAAAAGCCAATAGTACCGTGATAAAAGTATAAACCAGCCGGATAGCTGTCGTTACTGCAGCTTGAGGGCACTGTACGATACGCCTTTGCTTTCTCAGTCCCGACTAGATAAGTCCCATGGCAGTTATACTGTGGATTAACGAGGTGACAGAGTCGGCCTTGCTTGACTTCGTAGTAGTGCGTTGGCTCGAGATTCCACCAAACTTCGGACATTTGAAGGCCTAAACACGGACACAACTCGGTCATATTTGCTGTCTGTTGTTCAGCACCTGGAGGGACCACGAGGCTCTCAGTGATCTTGTGTGCTGTCACGAATTTGAGGAAGCTTCGCGCCTGGAGAATCAAAGGGGCCAAGCCCACAACGAGCCACGTTGCGATCAATTTTCGCTGGGCAGTCACGAATCCGTGACATTTCGTGAGCTCGGGGTTAGTTAAAGGGCGAGGTTCTCCGTTGAAGCAATGCACAGTCGATTTCTTCATAGTCGGCAGCATGAACCACCCTGCCAACAGCAATACACGCTCCGACGATGGACTAAAACGGACGGGTAAAATACATGTACTTGCAACGGAAAGTTGAGTGTGAAGGTACTAAATTATCACAATAGGATGTTTAAAAATAACCATGTCTACTATTATTTATTTTTTCACAAAAATGATGCAAAAATAGCTGTAAAAAAATAGTTATTCATTTTGGTGAATATTGTATAGAAAACATGGACCTAGAAGAGAAGCAGGCTCTGGCTAATGGTTCAACTGCTCCCGTGTCGCCATTCACATTAATGTCGGGGGAACTATGGGACCCAAGCGAGCTTCTCCAGGTTCTGGACGACTTTGAGCCAGGGTTGGGCCCAATTGTCGCCGATACTAGCGCTGCTACAGAATCTGCTCAGCCACAAGCCACAAAGAAACCCAAAAAGAGGAACTACGACCCGAACAAAGCGCGCTCGGAACAGCTGCATGAGCTGCAGCGCCTGCGCCTGGAGGCCACCGACCTGGAGCTCAAGCTGCAGCAGCTTAAAATGGGTCAGAACGAACCCAATTGCTTCGAAACTCCAGCCCATTCTACATGTAGAGAGGAGAACAATACCCTACCAGCAGTGTGGGAGGACATTTGTGCTCGGCAGTTAGAGCGACGACTAAGAGCAGAGCAGGAGAACTGCAGACTCAAGAAAAAATACCAGGGAGAGGCCAAGATGATCCGCAACTTTGAAAAGCTGCTGTTTAAGCGGTTTTCCCTGCAGAGTATGGACTCGGAAGCTGGTAAAAGTGTTAGAAGAGTCGAAATCCCGACGGATTTCATCAAACACGTGGCCGATCGGATCTTTGAGCAGTTGGTGACTGGCAATGAGGTCTCATATCACGAGGTGGAAAGAATACTGGAGACTAACAGTCAATTTCCGGTGGATATTGTGACGTACGTCCCTTTGAAGCGAGAAGGTTTGAGCATTGAGCTGTTTGATAGGAGGATAATCCCTTTTACTATGCGCGCAACTGCGGATGCCTGGTGGAGACGCTGGCTGAACTACAGAGGTCAACACCCCTATGAGAACGTGGGCGACATGATCAGCGAACGATGCGGCTTAGAGATGGCAGACGTCAAAAGGGGAACGTCCGCTACATTCTACGTACAGCAGGTGCTTCAACGCCACGTGGAAGAACATCGAGTTGTGGTCGTGTGGAACTCGTACTTTGAGCCCTTCACGTTTCATGAGGAACGTGTTTGCGGCGTGCATTTCTTGATCAAGGGCTACGTGCTAATGAAGCCGACCGAATCTGTTGATCCAAATGGATCTGATGCTACTCAAGTTCTGACGTACTACAGCATCACACCTCACTTTTCAGACCCAAAGATGCAGAAAAATGCCGAGACAAGTGCGTTGGTCAAGTTCGTGGTGAGTGCCACATCCGCAAACATCGCGACTAGCAATGAGGCCATGGAGAATCTGCTGGTGGATGAAGCTCTGTGCAAAGTGCAGCTGAACGTGTGAGGTGATAAATGCATAGAGGTCACTTACTCCTAGTAATGGATGTCGTGCTGGATGCCAAAGACGTTGTTGAGGTGCGTTCGGACCGGAATGCTGCCCGATCATTCTCAAAAACACATACAAAAATCAGGACAATTGCCGACGAGTTGCGCAGTGCTGTGGAATTTGAATCTTTCAGTTTCTGCAATCGTGTTTCCTGGTACATGTAGCTGATTTTCAATTCTATCATGCTGCTTGTTTTCGAGAAAGTGGAGATTCAAATGTTGTGGATAACTCTTGGTGATTCAGGTGAAGGCAACACTTTACTCTTGACGTGAACCAACCGTGGACGATTTCCAGACGCAAAGCTGCCACCTAAATTGCGATCGAAAAAACTCACCAGACTTGAGGCGCTCAAGCGCTGTTTACACGGCTCGACATACTTCCCAGACACTTTTCCAATCACCCACAAGTCCTCGTAGGGCACCGTGCACCAATTCAGTTTGCGTAACACTAGAAATTCTGCACCATCGTCTTCCTTCGATTTCAACAGCCCAAAAGCCTTCAGAGCTTCGCGTTTATACAGCAGAACACCGTCTTCCCAGCAGTAGCCACCTAACAACGTCATTTTATTGCGGACACCAAGTGCATTATCCACACAACACGGAGCAGTGAAGATAACCCACGTCTGCTCAAACTTCCAGCGGACATAACTAACAGCACGTAAAACTCGTATCGAGATGACCATTCCCATTAGAGCAAGTATGAAAATGCCGTGCCCCACTAAGCTCCAACAGTAATACGACACGGCAATGGCAGTAGGTTCCGAATGCCTCAGGTCCGACCGGTTGAGTGCAGAAAGGAGAAAAGGCTGGCTAATTGCACTCAGCAGTTCCCCCAGTAAAGAAGACTCGTAGCTAAATAACAGTCGCTTAATACACAGACGCGTTCGCTCGCTCATCCAGTTCAAGTTCTCCAATAACTCGAAAATCAGTAGCAGTACACCGGATAAATTATACCCAAGAGAGGCAAACTGGACCCATGCGAAAGCTCCTTCCGTCGCAACAAGAAGAAACAAATCGCTCATTAATCCTTCCGTCAACATGTACAAGAGCACGAGTCGCTGCCAGTTCTTGGCGCCGTGGGGCGATAGACGGAAATTCTCATGTACGAAGACTGTGGCTTGCTTTCGACGTAAAGTTTCCTGCATCTGGTCACATCGTCGTCCATAGCGTTTACAGGCAATGAAACTTCTTCTTAGCACCAAAGCTCGGTATAAAATCCACACGATTCCAAGCGTGCTGTACCAGTACGACCACCTGTATCCATCGCTTCCTGTGTCTTGGGCTAACTTGGACCCATTCATATCGAAGGTACCTAGTCCGCCAACTAGACCGTAAAGCGTAAAGTCTTTTGCGCAATATGTGCCAGTAACTTCTTCATAAAACGAATAAAAGCCAATACTTCCGTGGTAAAAGTACGTCTGGGTAGGATAGCTGTCATTGACGCAGTTTGCCGGCGTGGAAGGGAACGGTTCTACCTTCCCCCTCCCGATCATAAAGTTGCCGTGTACGTTGTACTGCGGCACTACGAAGTGGCAAAGTACGTCTTCTCCGATGAAATAGTAGTGTGTGAAGTGGATATTCCACCAGATCTGAGCCATCTGCATCCCTTCGGCAACGCAGTGCTGCGTCATATTGGACGTCTCCTTGTCCACACCAGGCGGCACTAAAAGGCTCTCGGTGATTTTGTGCGGAGTTGCGAATTTCAGGAAACTTCGCGTCTGCAGGATAAAAGGAGCCATCCCAAAGACGCACCACGCAGCCAGCAGCATCCGCTGAGCCGTCATAATGTTGTGCCTGCTATCCACACAGACATCTTGAACAGTGCTCAACCCCATCCGAAACGAACAGCTTTTAAGAATTTTTTGTTAATGTGGACGAAACGACAATTATCATTAGCTCTGAAGACTCTGCTTTCCCCTTAGCGAGTGTTTACATCCATGAGGTCCAGCAAGGTACAACACGTCGTTGGCTTACGGCAGAATGGCAGGATGTCGCGGATGACAGCACAACGTATTCTGGTAGCTGTGTGGTTTGGCGTCGGTATGGTACCGTTGCTGCTTCAAATACGGAGTTACCTCAAGTTCATGACGCCACACAAGATTACTGCAATGTTATTGGAGCCTACGAGTGCTGAACACAATACGACGCTACTTTCCACGCTCTGCCCTGTCGAAGAACTGTATATTGCTCAAGTGCGTTGGAATATTGAACCGAATTATTACTACGAGATTGAGCAAGGACGGCTTTGCCACTTCGTCATCCCGCAATATAATATCCACGGGAATTATCTACTGGGTCCTCGACAAGCTAAGGCGTCGTCGAACACACCAACAACCTGTGTAAACGACAGTTTTCCTCTCGAATACTACTTTTATCACGGCAGCATTGGCTACTACGCTTTTTACGAAGAAGCCGAAGGTACCTACTGTAGTCTTGATAAGACTGCGTATGTACGAGTTCGAGGACTGGGGACGTACGATATCAACGGTGCCAACCTGGTTACTGACACTGGAGACGATAGTTATCGAAAATCATACTGGTACAGCATTTTCTGCGGCTTGTGGCTGTTATATCGCTCCATTCAGATGAAAAGATGTTACGTCATGTGCACACGCTACGCTCGGAGATGCGAGTTCATTCAAGAGACGATTAACCGAAGGATGGCCATTGTCTACGTACAGGAAAATCTGCGACTAACAGCGCATGGAGCGACCAATTGGCATCGTTTCGTCATGCTCTACTTGGTTGTGGAAGGGCTCATGAGCGACTTGTTCATGCTGATCGCTCAGGACGGGGTATTTGTTAAAATCCAGTGTATTTCGCTTGGTTACAACCTCTCCGGCGTATTACTACTTGTATACGAAATTATCGAAAATATGAAGTGGCTGAGTGAGAAATGGCGAATATTCTTCAAACGACTCATCTTTTGCTACGAGGCGTCGATGCTGGGGGAGCTGCTAAGTGTCGTGGGGCTTCAATACTACATTACAGGCCTCAATCGATCGAGTCTGAGGGATTCCAAGCCAACTGCACTGGTAGTTTCGTACTACGTTTGGAGTTTAGTTGGCCACGGCTTCGTTGTCCTTGGTTTCGTGGCTTTTGTCATTTGTATTCGGGCTCTTTGGGCGATTGGCTACGTCCGTTGGAAGCATAAAACACTTTCCGTTTTCTTTGTGCCATGCTGTGTGGACTTGACGCTAGCACTACGGAATAAAATGGTTCTACTAGGGGGATATCGATGGCAGGACGGGAAATTGTACTACACAGCGAGCACTTTGAAGGCCTTTGGGTTGCTGAGGATGGAGGAGGAAGACGGAACTGCGTTCGTCGTGCAGCACAAACTGCACTGGGTGGATGTTCCGTTGGATAATTTGTTCGTTATTGGCCTTGTGATCGGCGAAGGCGTCGAACCCTGTGAGGAGCGACTCTGCACAACCGTCGTAAGCTTTTTCGAGCAGGATGTGGGCGGTCCCACTCCGATGGGGATTCGCCGCTCGCTTTTCATCCGTGGACGTAACAAGGTAGTGGAGGAACCAAGAAGACTTCATGTTTTGCCTTGAACTAACTACTATCCCAAACAGAAAACTTCAAGTATTAGTAGAAATAATAGTACTACTTGAAGTTGTTGCAGTAGTAGAATTTCGATAGTATCACAGTATTTTATCCCTTCAAGTACTGTAGTAGATATTATCAACTTCTAGTAGATCGGAAGCCGATTGAAAAACACCAGCAAAACGACACGGAGTCGGTAGTTGACATTGCCGCCGTAGTCCTTATGCAGCACTCCAGTGACAGCGATATGGCAGTACCAACACCTGCGAGTGTGCAGGTATGCATGATTGCATGATAAAATCCAAAATCCGCTAAGCCCCATGTCGAGTAAAGTGATCCAAAATTTCGGAAGCAACATTGACCACGCTTCCAATTTTGATGCGATGTTGTGGGTCAAAGTGGCACATGCGCGTTATCATGCCCCAGCCGTCGTCGCTAATGCCTTCAGGACGAGGAGGCAGCGTCTTCTCCTGCGTAACATTCCGCTTTACTACCGAGTCCGGTATCGTAGTCCCCCATGGATACTGCCCAGTTAATATCTCGATGATGCACATTCCAAACGAGTAGATGTCGGAGGCAAAAGTAGGTCTACAGCCTAGTAAACACTCGGGGGCATTCCACCGAATCGCTCCAATAGCGTCAATCTCCGTGTCAGTGAGCTGTTTGGGGTTCGATGAAGCCAAACTAGCTAACCCGAAGTCGCACAGCATAACTGTAAAAGCTCCCATTACGATATTATTGCCTTTGAGGTCGCCATGAATGATCCCATGATCGTGGAGATATTGCAGTCCCAGAGCTGCTTTATAGATAAATGTCCACCTTTCCCATACCGACTTCCCTTCCTTCAGATACCCCGCTAGTGTCCCGCCAACAGCGTGCTCACAGACGAAAAACGGTTGGCCAACATGACACGCGCCGTACAGTTTGATCAAAAATCCATCCGATAAAGAGAACCACAAGTCGACTTCACGCAGGAATTGCCTCCGGTTTTCAGCGTCGCCTTGGTCGGTCGTAACGAGCTTCACCACCACATCTGTGCCTAGCCATTTCCCTTCGTACACGGAGCCAAACGATCCATCTGCAATATGACGCCCTAATTCCACTTGGTATGAAGGTATGAACCACTTGGGCAACGGTCCGCGTGTAGCATCAACCAATGCCAACTCATCCCCGTGCTTGCGTGATTCGAATTCCAATAAAGCCGCAGCCTCGGTTTGATCGGCTTTACTGTCCAGCTCGTTCAACGTAGATAGTGGATTTTCCAAATATCCCTGCAAAGTGGCACGTTGGAGATTTTGTGTTTCTTGGAAGTGACGGAGCCAATCGTGAATACTTGAGGCACTTTGAAGCTGAGGCGTACTCTGGATCAACCTGTCGAGATCATGGTGAAGACTGTAGCTCTTGTTGCCGATGGTACGAGACGCACACGCACTTGCAACGACACTTTTACCGCCAAAACCGTGTCGGTCGAGCGAGTCCAGAAACCGAACTAGAATGAGACTAAACCTCTCTACAATATCCAGAGGCAAAGGATCCACAGCAGCTTGAAGCTGGTAGAAAACGTCTTTCAGACGGGAAAGCACTGGCTGGTTCACTGTGTTGAATTGAGGGAGGTCATCACACAGTTCCTCAACTTCACAAAGAGCAGCTTCAAGTGTCAACCCCAACGTATTCACTGTGTACAAGCTGAGCTCTTCAACAATGTCCATCCTTTCAGCTGAACCAGCGCTGCCATTATCCAACTTTGTGTGGTCTTCGCGATCTGCAAGCTGCTCCATTCGGTAAATGACGTCTCGAATCCCTATTCTGTCCACAGCGTTTGAAGCGTACATTCGACTGAGTAGTTCCCATTCTTCCGTGTCTAAAAATGAGGGTTTGTCCGCAGGAAATCGTTTTGGCGACAGGATCTGGCGAATTTTCACTCGATCACACCTTATAAAAGCTGGATTGAGTAGATCAAAGATACAAAGGCCAAAGGCCACGATGTCTCTCTCGGGCGATGGTTGCTGCTTCTTCTCCGTACCACAAAGACGGTAGTTTCTGCTAGGAGGGAGAAGTTGACTCTGTCGAACAAGGCCCAGACCACTTAGAATCCCGCGATTGTCCACTGACAAGAGAAGGTTGCTGTGAGTTAAATCCCGATGGACGAGGCCACTACCATGCACATATTCCAGTCCACGGGCGATTTCGACGAGCGCCCTCCATGGTTTGTAGAAATGGTACACTGAGGAATGTTCTTCGTGAATGACAAAAGCGTTTTTACCCACATGACACGCTCCGTAGAACTTTCGGATGTGTGGGTGATGCAAATTGACCCACAGATCCACCTCACTGGCAATTTCACGGCTAGTACCACAAACGGGAGTTGTTCGCGAGTAGGACCAGTCGTATTTGGACGTTGTAAACCATCTCGGAAGATCAACCACCTCGACATTTGATCTCTTAACGACCGCCTTCAGCACGTCCGACATGACGTTCAGCTCTTCACGCGTCAGAGCATCGCCGTAGCGTTCAATTCCGTACTTCAACCGTGTTTGAACCTCCAGACTTTGTCGCTTCCCTCCGATTTCAATTCTCATCCTCCAACGACTTGCAAGCAGCAACTTGATACGCTCCACCCACTCGTGTCGCTCTTGGTGGAAAGTGGTTCTCCACGCGATACTTTCGTCCGTCTCTTTCAGGCCCAAAATCTCCAACGCCGTCTCAAGAGAACGTTGGACTGCAACCACAACACGCCCCGTATCGGACAACTGGATAAGCAGACGTCGTTCGACTTCAAAGTCGCGTAATTCATAGCGTAGACCATTCAAGGAAACGCTGATTGGACTATCGTTCCCTTCTGTCCGGAGCTCCAGCGTCTTCATGAGGTGGTGGCCCAGTGGTCCCTTCATCGTTTTGTGTACTTTGTCGAGAATTCAACTCTGGCAGCTCGCACGTGTCGACTCTCGAAGACGCAGCGATGAATCATCGTTCGCTACTGGCGCCTTCTGGCCAATTAACCCTTACGACTTCTTACCCGTTCTCCCTTGTCTTCCTTCTCACCATTTTATTTTACTTATGTTCAGCACCTGAGGTCTCTTCTGAAGTAGATTTTTCTACAATACTCAGTACAACAGTACAAAGACAAACCCAAGCTAAATGAAGAGGTTGAAGGAGCAAGAAAATGTGGTTAGTTTAGGTGCGTTTGGGTACGTAAAGAGGCTCTGGGTGATGGCTACGATCGTCTTCTCGCCAAGTTTCTCTACCAAGTGACGTACGTTGTGGGGGTCACTTAACTGTAAACGTCGAAGAGATTCGGTACTTGCGACGTCTTGATGCTGGTGGAGCGGAAGTCAGGAATCAGGAGATGAAGCACATTAAAATCAGCTCTGAGAGGTGTTGGGAGTGTCGGGAAGGACCATTTTCCCAAATCGAAAGAATCTACCCCTTTTAAAATAATACTTAACTAGATTTTATCTACTACCCAGTTAAAGATAATATAGTAGATATTATCCACAATCTAAAAATATGAAAACATCCGCTAGAAGTTCTAACTTAACAACTCGAGCTTTTCTCCGAATGAAGCATGCAACAGTGCATTGCATTGAAGACGGGCCGCGTGAAGTCGTAGCAGTGTCTGTGCCGACGCGAGTTCAAAGTTTTTTCACAGTTCAACGGAAGTTGGTAGCTGTTTGGTTTTTTGTCGGAGCGATTCCGTTCATTCTGCAGATTCGGAGCTACGGCAAGTTCGCGACGCCACACAAAATCACACAAAAACTTGCGGTGCCCAGCGGTTTAGCGAAAGAGATGGCAAATTTAACACAGTTCTGTCCAGCCGAAGGAATGCTTTTATCCGGCTCATGGTTTAATATCCAAGCTACGCACTACTACGTGACAGAGCACAGTAGAATCTGTCATTTCGTACTACCCCAGTATAATGCTCACGGGAACTACCTCATGGGGGCAACAAAAGTGGCCCCATCCCTCACTACTCCGACTAGTTGTACTGATAACAGCTACGCAGTAGAGCAGTACTTTTATCACGGTAGTATTGGGTACTACTCGTTCTACGAAGAGCAAGTTGGCACGTACTGCGCAACGGATAATACGGCGTATATACATGGCGAAGGGCTCGGAAGCTTTGATATCAATGGCGCAGCATTAGCGGAAGACACCGGGTTTGATGGCTACAGATTCTCGTATTGGCTTGGAATTGGAGGTGGGATTTGGCTCGTATTCCGAGCACTTGTACTACGCCGGTGTTACATCACAGTCAAGCGTTACGGCCGTGCATGCCATGAATCGGGTGAAACTCTGAATAGAAAGGAAGCGGTGGTCTTTGTTCAAGAAAATCTCCGACTTGTAGCTCACGGAGCTACAAATTATCATCGACTTGCAGTCCTTTATCTGCTCATTGAAGGGTTCATGAGTGACGTGTTCCTCCTGGTTGCTAGCGATGGATTGTCCGCGAAGCTCCAGTACGCGTCGATGGGGTACAATCTCTCTGCGTTGGTGCTTTTAGTTTTCGAGATTTTTGAGAAAATGAATTGTTTCTCGGAAAAATGGCGAATGTTTTTGAAACGACTTCTCTTTAGCTACGAGACGGCATTTCTGGGAGAAATCATGAGTGCAGCCGTCCAGCAAAACCTACTGACGCTGTTAAACCGATCAAGACTGAAGGAATCCCGATCGACGGCGCTCGCAGTGTCTTATTACCTTTGGAGTCTCGTTGGGCATGGGATATTCGTACTTAACGTCATTGGTTTTCTCATCGGTGTGCGGATTTTCACTGCCGTCTTGTATACAGGTTGGAAGCATGGTACGTTGAGGGTTTTCGTTTCCCCTTGCTCTATCGACACTACGTTGAAACTACGGAACAAAATGACTCTACTTGGAGGCTACCGCTGGAAAAATCACACGTTAATGTACACGAAAAGCGCGCTGAAGGCGTTTGGACTGCAAAAGACTACAGAACCCAACGGAGCAGAGTTCCTGGTGCTTCGTAAACTGTACTGGTTCGCAGTCTCAGCTGATAATTTTACGGTAGTTGGGGCTGTAGCAGGTGGTCGAGTTGTTCCGTGTGCTGAGCGACCATGTACTACCGTCCTTCAATTCTTCAACCAGGATTTATGGGGCGTTCCCAGCAGCAATGGACCTTTCCATTCACTTCCCATCCACGTTCAACTCAAAGTTTCTCCATCTTGTTAGGGCTAATTTTGCAGCTAAATATCGGTTTCGAAGTGTTGTTTTTACGGCAGAACTCGCTCGTACTGTTCATGGCGAAGCACAATCGGGTATCCAGTCCTGAACATGCGTCGCCACGTCGAATGGCAAAGGCGGAGACGTGTATCAACAGGTTTCTGACTGCAGATCGAATGCTCGTAGTGGCGTGGGGGTTCGCTGGGTTGATCCCGTACGTCCTGATGCTCCGCACTTACCTGAACTTTGTGACGCCGCACAAAATCACCGAAAACCTCGTAGTTCCCCCTGGAACTCCCAAGGAAACGATTAATTTAGCCGAATTGTGTCCTCTTGGAGGGTTTGAGCTGGGTCAAGTCTGGTGGAACACGCAAATGACGCACTACTACAAGACGAAAGAAGGTCCGCTCTGCCACTTCGTCGTTCCCCAGTATAATATCCATGGGAATATCCGTGTTGGGGAAACAAAAGGTTTAGCGTACGATACGACCCCGAGTACTTGCCAGAAGGACAGCTACCCTGTTTCTATGTACCTTTACCACGGGAGCTTTGGCTATTTTTCATTCTACCAGGAACAAATAGGGAGTTATTGCGCTCTTGATGCCACGGCCTACGTGGTTTCTCAAGGACTCGGTACTTACGATATGAACGGTCTTGCTCTGGTTGAAGACACGGGGAGTACAGACTACCGTCAGTCGTATTGGTACGGGATCACAGGGTTGATCTGGGTAAGCTATCGAGGTCTGGTACTGCGCCGAAGTTATCTACTTTGTAAGAGATACGGGCGAAGATGCAGCGCTGTGGGGGTGAAACTCCGACGGAAAGAAGCGCTTGTATTTGTTCACGAACAGCTCCGGTTAACAGCCCACGGCACGACTTTGATACATCGTGTAGCGCTACTTTATCTACTTGTCGAAGGCCTCATGGGCGATTTATTCCTCCTCATTGCGAACAATGGGTTCTTGGCAAAAATCCAGTATGTTTCGCTAGGATATAACCTCTCGGGGCTGTTGTTACTGGCGTTCGAGACCGTTGAGAGCTCCAAGTGGCTTGAAGAAGGCACAAGAGTGTTCGTCAAACGTCTGTTGTTCTGCTACGAGTCGTCTCTACTGGGTGAAATCGTCGGAGCAGCTTTGCAACAGCCATTCCTCACGTTTTTAAACGGCTCAAGAGCTCTGAAGAGCTCCAACAGCGTCAATCGCACTGTCTCGCACTACGTTTGGAGCATCGCCGGCCACTGCATCTTCGTATTCTCCGTGATCGGCTTCATCATGTTCGTCCGGGCTCTCTGGGCGGTAATTTACGTGTGGTGGCAGCTCCGAACGTGGTCGATTTTCTCGGCTCATTGCTCTATTGACACAGTCGTGGGGAAACGCACGAAGATGACGATGCTGGGAGGTTATCGCTGGCACGAAGGAGGTCTCTACTACAAACCATCGGCACTAAGAGCCTTCGGGTTACTGAAGACAGAGGAGAACGGCACGGAGTACCTCGTACTACGCAAACTCCATTGGTTCACCGTACCTAGAAGCGATCTCTCCATCATTGGAACTGTCACTGCAGAGTCGGTAAAGTCTTGCAGCGAACGCCCGTGTATTGGGTCAGTCAGCTTCTGCGACCGAAAGTTAGGAGGTTATAGCGATGAAGTTTTAGTTCACGCACGGATAAAAGTTGCTCCAGAGCCGGAAGAAATGAATGTTTTCCTACCTTCTTGATAGAAACGAATAGAGTAAAACTTTGGTAGGGAGTTTAAGCCGTTACTCCATGTACATATTCATTTCTGGATCGAGAGACTTTCAACCAGTTCCTCTTTTTTCCTAAATGAAGCAAGCGAGAGTCTTCTGCGGGGGAACCCCATTGCCTCACACTGTAGCAGTCACCAGACCGCGTTGTTTCTTAACTGCAAGGCACAAGCTCTTCCTCGTGTGGCTCATGGCTGGAGTCGTCCCGTTCGCTCTCCAAACACGCAGTTACCTGAAATTCGCGACGCCACACAAGATCACGCCGAGTTTAATTGTTCCAGCAGGTTTGGAGAAAGAGACGGTAAATCTCGACGGATTTTGTCCGGTCAAGGCTTTGCTTTTATCCGGTGTCTGGTGGAACGTCGAGCCTACGCACTACTATATCCAAGGCAGCAAACACGTGTGCCATTTCGTGGCGCCGCAGTATAATACGCATGGAAATTACTTAATTGGAGCGGTAAAAGTGACTCCGTACGGCTCCACTCCGTCCAGTTGCGCACAAGAGAGCTACCACGTGGATCAGTATTTCTACCACGGCAGTCTTGGCTTCTATGCCTTCTATGAGGAACAGACTGGGACGTATTGTGCCATTGATCATACGGTTTATATCTATGGCAATGGCCTCGGGTCATTCGATATCAACGGATCCTTTCTGACCGAAGACAGAGGGAGCGAAGGTTACCGTCATTCTCTTTATTACGGCTTGGTCGGGTTCCTATGGGTTTCGTATCGGGCGTTGGTGCTGCGGAGAAGTTTTATTTCCTGTAAACGCCACGGTAGAAGGTGTGAAGAACTGGGAGAGAATCTTACCCGAAAAGAAGCGGTAATTTTTGTGCAAGAAAACTTACGACTATCCGCCCATGGGGCAAAGCTCTACCATCGGTGTGCGCTCTTGTACTTGCTGCTTGAAGGAATTATGACGGATTTGTTCCTGCTCATTGCGAACGAAGGGGTTTTAGCCAAGATCCAGTACGTCTCGCTGGGCTACAATTTATCCGGATTCCTTCTACTGGTTTACGAGATCATTGAGACGTTGAGCTGTGTACGAGAGAGGTATCGCCTCTTCTTCAAGCGACTGTGGTTCAGCTATGAGACGGCTTTTCTAGGCGAATTACTCAGTGCTGCGCTTCAAGAGCAAATGATCTCAGCGTTGAATCGAGCCGATGTTTTCGAAAAATCCAGACCTACAGCGCTTGAGATTTCCTACTACTTCTGGAGCTTAGTAGCTCACGGAAACTACGTCCTGGTCCTGACCGGATTTGTATTATCTGTTCGTACGCTCTGGGCGGTTGGATACGTCTGGTTAAAACATCGCCAGCACACGTGGAAGATCTTCACTGAGCCTTGCACTGTGGACTCCACGCTCAAGTTACGCGGCAAAATGACGTCGTTGGGAGGATATCGCTACGACAGTGGCAAGTTATTTTACCGAGCTGATGCGTTGAAGTCCTTCGGCTTGCTTAAACTGGAGGAGAAGGATGGTACCGAGTATCTCGTGCTTCAGAAACAGAATTGGGTGGGGACAAGTAGAAGTAACTTGTACGTGATTGGGGTCATTTCAGGCCAGAGCGTTGAAGCTTGCGACGAACGATTATGTACAGGTGAGGTGACCTTCTTCGATCGACGGTTAGGAGGATCTGGAAGTCGCCGTCCGCTTTACATACAAGTTCGAAGGGGTTGAATTATCCGTTTCACGAAATTGATTCGTTTCGGAAATAGGCAAAGTTTGGTCAAGTGGAGGACAGACGACGTAGAGCTATGAAGCAAGTGAAAGTGCACTGTGGCGTGGAATCTCAGGACGATGATGGGAAAACGACTGCTTCTCGTTTGACGGCACAACGGATGGTACTTCTGGCCTGGACGTTTGCAGGAGTGATTCCGTTTATCCTACAGCTTCGAAGTTACTTGAAATTCGCGACACCGCACAAGATCACGCCAAACCTCGTGGTGATGTCCGAAATGGAGGAAGAAGTTGAGAATCTACCAGCGTTCTGTCCGGTTCAAGGCATGCTTCTAGCGGGCTGTTGGTTCAACATCGAGCCAACGCACTACTTCAGCACTGGAACACGTAGACTCTGCCACTTCGTCATCCCGCAGTACAACGTTCACGGTACCTTTTCCATCGGAGACCTCACCTCTGAGCCGTACTACACATCACCAAGCGCTTGTGCGGACGGTAGTCTCTCCTACGAACAGTATTTTTATCACGGAAGCATCGGGTACTACTCGTTCTACGAAGAACAAACGGGAACTTATTGCCCTAGTGACAACACGGCGTACATTGTAGGCCAGGGTCTCGGTACCAGTGACCTCAATGGCTCATCATTAGCCACCGACAGAGGTAAGCCACACTACCGATACTCGTTGTGGTATACCTTGGGTGGGGCGATTTGGCTCGCCTATCGAGCTTTAGTACTGCGTCGGAGCTTTATTTCGTGCAAACGATACGGTCGAATCTGTGACGAAATGGGGGAGGAGCTGAACCGGAAGGAAGCGATGGTCTTCGTCCAAGAAAACCTACGTCTTGCAGCTCATGGCGCTAGGAATTACCACCGACTCGTCGTGCTTTATCTGCTGGTGGAAAGTATCATGACGGACTTATTCCTCCTCGTTGCTAACGATGGCTTCTTCGCGAAAGTGCAGTACGTCTCGATGGGCTATAACATGTCTGCGCTTCTTGTGATGGTCTTCGAAATCATCGAAAGTGCGGGATGTTTGTGTGAAAAGTGGCGCATTCGGATAAAACGACTTTTATTCAGCTATGAGACTGCGTTGATAGGGGAAGTGTGTACTGCTGCCCTTCAACAGTACTCGTTGACGCTGCTAAACCGGTCCAACCTGAAAGAAACCCACTCAACAGCCTTGGCAGTGTCCTATTATGTCTGGAGTTTAGTCGGTCACGGGGTCTTCGTGCTCGCAATCATCGCGTTAGTGATCTCCGTTCGAGCACTGTGGGCGATTGGGTACGTTTGGCTCAGTCACCGCACGTGGGCGATTTTCACGGCTCCGTGTGGGGTGGACACTACGTTAAAACTCCGCAACAAAATGTTTTTGCTTGGAGGCTACAGGTGGGAGAATGGCACGTTGTACTATACTGCCAGTGCCCTGAAAGCTTTCGGATTGTTCAAAATGGAAGAAGACGGCAGGGAGTTCCTTGTTCTTCACAGGATTCGTTGGTTCAGAGTTTTGAGAGATGATTTTGTAGCCATTGCGACGATAACGAATCATCGCGTGAAGCAGTGCGAAGAGCGAACGTGCAGTGGAATTTTACACTTCTGCGATCGAAAATTGGCTGGAGAGACTGGGGATATCACGATACGAACGCCAAGTCGTCAGGCGCTGTATATACACGTCAAGCAACTGCCTCCAGCATTCGTTTCGGATCGTAATAATGATCTATTACCTCACATTCAAGGCGATGAAGACCCATTGCCTGGATGAAGCTTCTACTCCTGCTTTCGATACATGGAACTGCATTTCTAATGACCTCCGACCCCATCGAGAATGTTACTGACTGCTTGGCTAATGGTTGGGATGGGGCCGTTCCTCCTCCAAGCTTGTTGCATCTCCAGGCGGTGAAGTTGACGGACTTGTGCCCTGCTACGGGGTTTCTAATGGCCGAAGTATGGTGGAACGTCGTACCGACTCACTATTCGACGGTTAAAAACACGGTCGAATATACCACGTGGTGATTTCCCCAGAACAATTTGCACGGTGGATATCGCGTAGGAGGCGTAAAAGTAGCTCCTCTCCACTCGACACCGCTCGGTTGTAAAGAAAATACTTATTTCTTCGAGAGCTACTTGTATAACGGTAGTTTGGGTTATTATTCATTCTACGAAGAGTTCCTACTTGTTTCTGCTGTTGTGGGAGGTTTGTGAGAATTTGAACTGGTTACCGGAGTGGACAAGTGACTTACTGTATAGCTACGAGTCGTCGTGGATGTCAGCGCTGCAGTTCAGCAACACTTTTTGGTATCGCTCAATCGCTCGGACATGAAGAACTCCGAGCCAACTGCACTGGCCAACTTCCACTGATCCGACGAGGCAGTGAGAGTAGTAGGTAGAACTAAATCCTACTACGTAGTACTACTTGACAAGACGAGTTCGCGTCGTTCACTTCGAGATCGTCAAACGTATCTTTGGTCACTAACCACACGATAAAACCTTGTCGAGAGTTTGATGCACCCTTGATCTTCGTACCCACTGACATCACTACCACACAAGATATTCTCTTCACTGCGGCCTTCAACAACTGTTAAAGGACCATCAACCGCAGCAGCACTACAGCCCCAGCACCCAGGGATCAACTTCATCGTTTTTTTCGGGTGTTTAACGCGTTTGCCATGCTACGATGACGTGTCTTGTGTAGCCTTTGTGGCGAATGGAGCTTTCTTCTGTTTCCTACTTGTTGCAACGTTTCTCGACACGGATTCAGGGACGTGAGCTTTGCTTTCACGTTGGTAACCGCGTTAAGTTCGTCTCCAGTGACTGTGTACCAAGTAATCGAGTCAGCATGCTGTTCGTTTCCGCGTTTGTCACTACCGTTCCAACGTAGCTGTACGATAACTTGCCTATGTAGCACTTGAAACCAACGAGTTGCGTCATTTTTTTTTGTTTCA
>LGSM01000086.1:0-79140 GCA_001314345.1 Phytophthora multivora | reverse complement strand
ACAGCCCCTGCAGAGTCAACCGCAGGCTCAGCCCCTGCAGAGTCAACCGCAGGATCAGCCCCTGCAGAGTCAACCGCAGGATCAGCCCCAGCAGAATCAACCGCAGGATCAGCACCAGCAGAATCAACCGCAGGATCAGCCCCAGCAGAGTCAACCGCAGGATCAGCCCCAGCAGAGTCGACCGCAGGCTCCGCCGCTGCACCTGCAGCAGGTTCGGCCGCAGTTCCAGCAGGGACCGAAGCTCCAGGTATGACTGTGAAGGACTCCATCGTGCTGAGCGAAAGCTTCGGTGGCCCTCACGGCACTGATTTCTCGGACAAAAACTTCGTCAACTCCGGTCAGAAGGTCACTCAGATCTCCATTTACGCCGGAGAGCGACTCGATGGTATCAGCTTGGAGATTTCGTCCCCGAAGACGCTGACGTTCACTCACGGTGGAACTGGTGGTGATCGCCAGGTGCTAAAGCTTGGAGAAGGCGAATACATTAACTCCATGGAGGTTCACTGGGGCAAGAAGGACGGTCGCACGCGCATTTTCTACGTCGACTTCAAGACCAGTGCTGGTAATTCACTGGCAGGAGGATCGATGACCGACGACAAGAACACTGTCACTGCGCCTGAAGGGTTCCAACTTGCTGGCTTCTTTGGTAAATCCGGCAAGGAGATCGACACTTTAGGTGCAGTTTGGGCGTACATTGACCTCGTGACTCCCGCTCCGACGCCGGTTCCTGCCCCTACTACAATTGAAGACTCACCTGGAACGTCCGCCCCCGAAGATATCGCTGGAAGTCTGTCCGAGGTATCGACAAAGGCGAACAAGCGGCCAGTTCAACTGAGTGATTCCTTCGGCGGACCTCACGGCGAGCAGTTCTCGGATCAATTGGCGTGTACTTCTGGAATGACCATCACTTCAGTCACAATCCGTGCTGGTGAGCGTCTCGACGGTCTTGTGGTGCAAGTGGCGGCCCCGAAAGAGATGACTTTCACCCACGGTGGCACTGGTGGCACGGAGAACACGTTGACACTGGAACCGGGCGAGTACATTACGACGATGGAAGCTCACTGGGCCCAAAAAAGCGGTCATACGCGCATTTTCTATCTGAGTTTGGGCACAAACAAGGGTAACACGGTTTCCGGTGGCTCAGAAACGAAAGAAAAGGGCTCAGTGACAGCTCCGAAGGGCTACCAACTCGCTGGTTTCTTCGGTCGGTACGGAGACGAAGTTGATCTGGTGGGAGCGGTGTGGTCTAGCATTGCCGCAGTGAATGAAACCACGTCTACTGTCAAAGTTTCAGCAGATGAAGATATCGCTCTGGGTGAACTGTTTGGTGGGCCCCACGGTAATGCATTCTCGGACATTAACGAAATCAAGTTCGGCCAAACGATCAGCGCCATTACCATTCGATCCGCCAAGCGAGTGGATGCTGTAACGTTGAAGGTTGATGCGCCTGTAGAGAAGGTCCTGAACCACGGAGGAAATGGCGGAACCGAGCAGACAATTACCCTCGCACCGGACGAGTTCATCACGTCTATGGAGGCTCATTGGGACAAGAAGGACAAGCACACGCGAGTCTTCTACATCAGCTTCACTACTACTGCTGGGCAGACAATTTCCGGTGGAGTTAAGACGGAAAACTCCGGAACTGCTACAGCCCCCGACGGGTTTGTGCTCAGTGGGTTTTACGGTCGCGGAGCAGATGAAGTGGATCAAATTGGTGCCATTTGGACGAGAAAAACAGCAAAGAACGTCGAATTAACGGATCCTTCGGGCGTGGGCAATGGAACCTACGGCACTACGATTCGCAACTGGGTGGGCCCCACTATCGGCAAGGCCAGCGACACAGCGTGCTATCGGAAGTCCATGGACTTTGACAGCAACAACATCTGTCCCTTGGGTTACAGTAAGGATGGAGACGATTGTGCAGCACGTTGTCCCTTGTCGTACCCGATCTCGTGTGGGTTGGAGTGTATTCCTCAGAATGACGACTGTGTACTGGCAATTTTGGCCAAGATCGGCTCCGTCGTCGCTGTGGCGCTTAATGCTGCTACCGGTGGCGTGTTCGGACAAATTTTGGCCGCCTACAAGATCGCGAAGTGGGCGGTTTTGTGCGTTCGAGCCCTTGTTGAAGCTATCCGAGGCCTCATCTACTATCTCCGTTACCGTCAAACAACCGCGCCACAAGGTGATACCGCTGAGCTGCTAACCGCTGCTTATCAGGCTGATGTGGTGCTGTTCGACATCCCGATTGCTGTCTGCACTTGTTTGGGCCTCCCAGTACCGAAGGGCACTCAGTTTGCGGATACGGTGCTCGTCATTGTGGAAGGTATCGTGAAGCAAGCCGTCACAAACGGTGACGAGATCATTTCGACTGGAGCAAATGTCATGAATTTACTCACTGGCAACGGAATCGCCAACAAAACCGCGACGACAGTGGACGAATTGGAAGATCTCGTGGCTAAAAACTCGAGTTGCGGCTGGCAGCTCAAGCGGTTAACGGACCGCGTCACTCGTGCAGTGCTCAAGTATCGCAATGCGAGCTCCGAGGTAAACGACATCCGTGTGAAGGTGTACAAGTCGTCGATTGTTCTGAACGACATCCCAATTGTCACCAACAACTGTATGGGGGAGCTACTCGCGACTAAAACTCGAACTGCAGCCTATGAGACCCGTGACCTCCTTCGAAAAACCTTCGGGGTGATCGTGGACCAACTCATTGAAACTGGTAAGACGGACGGTGGCAAGGACGTGGCTGAAGATGATTACATGCTGGAAGTGTCCAATATGGGCCTCGTTGTGTTATCCACAATCGACCCCACGGGTCTCGCGTACATGGCTTCACAGTTCGTCCAGCCAATCTGTGGGCCTACAGCTTATGTGGGCGAGATCGACGATGGTACCCTGAACGACGCGCTTGGACTCACTGCAGTGGACGAAGCTTTTGAAGGCAGTTACGGGTCGTACACGCACTCTGGCGACGGCGTTGTCCACCTCGTCTTTGAGAGTGTTGATACCAAGGATGTGACGGTGGTGGTTCATTCTGGCGGCGACGAATACGCCAAGGTCGACATTGGCGCAGGCGACGTCACCACATGGGACGCGACGTTCCCGGAACTGGAGGACAAGACCATGTACTTGGACCGCTGGCGCCCTGGTATATTGGGTTTGCCAGGTAAGGGCGGAGGTTCGTTGTTGCTGTGGATCCCTCGATCTTCGGAAGGAGGCCATATTACCATGCACGTGCGGATCAATCCGTCGTAGATGCGTTTAAAAAGGAAATTAACTAGTTTCACGGTGTTCTTTTAGGCATTTTATCACTTACAGCTGGGATGACTTCAATATTGCGGATAAGCATAATTGAGCCGAGTCACACAGCTGATCTCAGTACGTAGCACTTAAACCTAAACTTTCCCCTTCAGACTTGAAGTTGATTGTGTACCACAAGAACGCGCAAACATGTGCTTGAGGTGCAATGTCGCTCTAACTTGGCGCAACATTCCCTCTTACACTTGCTATTTGTATACTCCACTTTCGTACTTTGTCGGAGCGATTCACGAAAGCTCTTTCACGTCGAGTGCGTCACTTCGATACTTGCATCAAACCCCACAGATACCGATGCATCGCCTTGCCGGACGCGCCCCGTTCCGTCGGGCCTCGAGCCTCAACGCCAATAGCGCAATCCACGACAACATGACGGCCAAGATCGACGAGCTGGCGCAGCTGCCACAGACCGGCGTGTCGCTCCAGTACCTACTTGAGTTCGGCACAGACATTTCCCCGCAGAAACTGATTCAATCCGCACGCTTCCTGCATGGAGAAATGCCCGTCCGATACGCGCACCGTATTAAGAACTTGGAGAATTTACCGCACGGACTGAGCGATATGCCGTCGGTTAAGCAGGTGCGCGAGTGGTACGTGAATTCGGCTCGAGAACTGCTGACCTTCCCGAAAGTGGAAACGTACCAAGACGAATTGGCTTTCCGCGATTTAATTGAAAGCATTAAAGGTCGGCATAGTGGAACACTGTACACTATGGCCAAAGGCGTCCACGAACTTAAGATGGAACTGTTCAAGTCCTTCACGGAGAAAGACAACGGAGTCTCCAGGAAAGAACTGGGGGAAAGGTATTTGAGATCGCAGGAGTTTGCAGACTTGTCGGACTTGCATTCCTTCTTGGACGCGTTTTACATGTCGAGAATCGGCATCCGGATGCTCATGAGCCAGCACATTGCGCTGCACGAAGAGGAGAGCGGCTGGGTCGGATGTATCTGTGAAAGTACGTCCCCTGCAGAGATCGCGCTTGCGGCCATTGATACAGCCAGACACATGTGTCTCCGACAGTATGGAGATGCCCCTGAAGTGGAGCTGCATGGCCATACCGACTTCTCCATGCCGTTCGTCCCCAGCCACTTGCACCACATGTTGTTCGAGGTGATCAAGAACTCCATGCGTGCTGTAGTGGAATTTCACGGAGTTGATAACGACATGCCACCGATCAAGATCGTGATTGCAGACGGAGAAGACAACGAAGACGTGTCCATCAAGATCTCGGACGAAGGAGGAGGCATCCCGCGTTCGTCGGTCTCGAGGATTTGGTCGTATCTCTACACGACCGCGGACTCGGAAGCGTTCGAGAGACTAGAGGGGGCGCCGAACGATTTCGGTGGCGACTCTCCTCTTGCTGGACTGGGATATGGTTTACCGATTAGCCGTCTATTTGCACGCTACTTCGGTGGAGATCTTCAGGTGATCTCTATGGAAGGCTATGGCACTGATGCCTACCTCCACCTGAAGCGCGTTGGTGACGCGTCGGAGCCGCTCCCATAAAGACTTGTAATAGAGCAATAAATACGACTACTGCTACGTGTGATGAGTTTCCTGCTCCTGTATTTTTTTCTCTTTATCGATCACGGTGTACGCTTTTTGGTCGTAACATTTGCGCTCGAGTCTGCATCCTGTGCGTTGCAGATCCACCCCCGGCTCCAACGTGTTCACCGACCTCGTTACGTGCCAAATGCCGCGTTGAGCCGTTCATTTTCACGACTTGAAGCGGGTCGAGTTTTGTTTGGGACTTTGGTCGATCCTCGTGGGGTTCAAGCGTGATAGCCGCTAGCATTTTGTTCGCTGGGGAGTCATTTCCCACAGACGGAGGGCGCTTTAACAGCGACGTTGCCAAGGGGGAATCTGGTAAAATAGCTCCACCACTTCGATGTCCGACAGATGCACCACTGACACCGGAGAAGGACGCGCTCTGCTTGAAGTTTTGCAGCAACTCGGCTAACGCTTCCTCCGTCACGAACTGTTTACTCATAGTCTCAACTTGGCTCTTGAGGTGTTGCAAATCCTCCCCCACGGTCGTCCAGGAGCGAAGGATATCTGCTTCGCCCTCATGATCTGTCGAGTCGCCTTGGATTTCACTGTCACTCAGCGTGTTTTTCCTCTGCAATGCAACCGCGAGCTTTGCCAACGTCACTTCCAGAACGTGTTGACTACGTGCAAGTGCACTCACCTCTCGCCCAACGTTTTCAAGCGTGCGTTTCTCAGACGCCCACTCGTTCATAGCAGCAGTAGCGACTTTATTGTCAGCTTCGTGCCGGAAAAACATATCGGTGAACGCTTCTGAGTATTTGCAGAGCGCAGCAGCCATCTCGCCAGCCGCAGCACGTGCAGTGATCGCAACGGGGAACCGACAGCGCTCAGGCTCGTCGCTTCGACCACCTAAAAGCGCTAAAATCTGCATGGAGAAATCCGAGCCCAAGACGCGACCAACTTTTTCCACCTGAGCTTCTGCCGCTGCTAAGTCAATAGGCTCTTGCGCCATTGTAGAGTAAGCGTCATTGATCAATGCCACCAGCTTTTCGAGATGTTTTTGAGCCACAGGGTTCACGCCACCGGTGCTGTTGGGATTCAGTCGTTTGTGCTTTTTCCAGCGGTGCTTGAGAAGGTTTAAATTCCTTGATAATTCCAACAGAGACACTCGTAACACTGGGATTTGAGAACTTGTGAGGTGTTGCGGCCCTTTCTTGAGATTCGGGGCTGGAGAATTATCTCCTACCATTAGATCTGATGACGTAGTAGTACCATTGATTTCTCCGCCAAATTGAAGCGGGGGCTGCCTCGATCGATGTAACCCAGATGAACTCTCAATTTCGCGAAGACGACTGCGTAGTTGCTTGATTTCATTCTGCAACACCGTAATTTCCATCCTTTCTGCCTTCGATTCACAGTACGAATAAAGCTGTAGGTTCGACGTGCGGATGAGCTGAAAAGCGCGCTTCACCTCTTGCTGGCACTGGTCCAATGTCAAATGGATCTCGCTCAGTCGTGGGTTATTGCTGTTGATTGCGGCAAGCTGTAATCGACGATACGCTTCAGATAATTCCGCAGCAGCTCGAGCATCTGCCTCTCGCTTACTTGCTTCTTGCTGTCGAATTCGTTTCTCCACTTTCGACTTCATATCGTCTGGGATAGTAAATGGCTGCAGATCAGTATAACCCTTCGAACGCCGTGTGCCATCGAGGCGTTGCAAGTGCGTCTGTAGCGAGAGCTTCTCGTCATTCGTTTGAAATGTGAACTTTTCGGGGATGTGGCTTGGAGGAGTTGCAGGCTGCAACGCAGCAAGTTGGAGAGGAAGATCCTGAAACTTTTGAGTCAGTTCTACGAAGCGGTTATTAAAATCCTGGTGGTGATCCTCGACTTTCTGTTTAAAAGAAGAAAAAGAAATCAATTAGAAAAGTCGACCATAAGAAGTCAATTCTTAGCACTATGACCGTACCGTGTTGACGACTTTGATGTTCTCCTTTTCCTTCTTTACCGTTGTCGACAGCACTGATAAATGAGTTTGATGCGTACGCATATCATTCTGGAAAACCTCCATGACGTTTTCATACTCTTTGAGCTTGGACGACATGTTGCTGACTTGGTTGAATACACCCGAAACTTCTCCCCGTACAGTTTCCGATCCTTGGTTTGTGTCGCTTCGCAGTTGATAAACATCACGACGAACTTCGCCCATATGCGCTTCTAGCCGCGTCAGCCGCTGGCAGATATGCAGAAGAATAGAGCGCGAGGCACTAGTGTGGACTCCCAAACCATGCTGGACATACTCCAGCGTCTCACTCACAGTCATCGCTTTTTCTGGGCTGTTGATAGTCTCCGCATGCGTAAAGCTGTCTTCTGGTGGGCTTGGAGTTGAGGTGGGATCCTCTGCTACTTCGTTCATGATGAAATGAAGCACTGTAGCTGAGCTAGGAGCTAGCGAGCGATCCAGCGGGACCAATTTACTTTCAAACAGACGCAGAGAAACGAATAACAGGACTTCACTCGGCTATTTAGAGGTCTCAAAAGGTAAATCAGCACAACTCGGAAAAAAAGCATGTTACGTACGATTCGAAAAGTTACCCAAAAATTGCCGCACACATTGTCGATCGTGTGCTGGTCAAAGTAGAGTCGAGGGTAGCAGGTTTATGAGTCGCGGATAATGATGTTGTTCTTGAGCAGACTCATACGCAGGAGCAGGTTGCGTGACTCTGCCGCATACTTGCGGCCCACTTCAAACGCGCGGTCATAAGTAGCAGCACGCTGGTTTGGGTGGTACGCGTACAGCACCTACACGATTGAAAATAAATATGGATTGTACAATATCGAGAGAGCCAACATCGTAACAAACCTTCTGATACGAATCCATTCGAGCGTGGAGACGCTCCGCAGCAATCAGCTCACAGATCTCCTTCTCAAGTTCCGGTGTTGGCGTGCTGAAAGTACGAGCCATCTGGTGTAGATCCACCGAAAGATACGGGTAGAAGTACTGAATAATGCCGCGACTGCGAATCTCCTTGCAAAGTTTCTCCACGTGTTCGCACAGATACAAGTCCAGTTTCAGCTCAGGCTGTTCACACAATTTCAGCATCTACGTATGCAAGAAAATATACGCAGAATATGATAGTCACCGTACCTTCATCTTCTCCAGTGTCTTCAAACACGAGGCGTAGTTACTCGAGTAGAAGTCCGTGATAAGCTCGCGCAGCCAGGGTAACAGCTCCAGGAAGGCCTTGAACGACTGGTTGTTGATCACCTTCTCCTTCAGCTCTTCACGCTTGAACGACGCAAGCGCACAAATTCCGCCGTACAGCGCAATATCCTCCGCGTGCAGCACCTCGTTGTAGCTCGAGCCAATCTCTGCGCTACACCCAATGAACCTATTCGCAGCTCCGTAGTAGTTTTTGTCATGCAGTGCTGCAAGACCAAAGGCCGACGCGATTTTCGACTTCAAGCTGAAAGAAAATTAAAAAAAATGAGTTATAACAATCAAAGCAAAAAATGTATGCAACCTACATGGGGTCGGTCTGGGAGCTGTTCACTTGCTCCAGCTTGGTCAAATAGTTGATCACGTGGTTAAAGTTCCGCATGTGCAGCGCCACTTTGCTCACGTTGAGACACATCTCCACAATGTGCTTGTCCGTGGTGCAATAGTCCCTCGCTTGGGCAAAACTCTTCAAAGCAGCAGGCAGATCCCCTAATTCATAGTAAAAATCCCCTAAGTCGTTATGTCCCATCTGAAATAAAACAATAAAAAAAACATGAATACAACACGAGACTCTCGTAATTTATCACAGAAACAAATGTACGTACCCGGATGCTCTCTTTGATCATCGTGGACTTGTACGAGTTGAGCTCTTGCTCCAGTTTCTCGTGCTGCCGGGCTGCATTGTGCGTCACATTGTCGATGAAACTGGATTCGTCCTTCGCCCTGTCACCCAGCAGTTTCGTGTACAGGCCCATATTGAGACTCCCCTTGAGATCACGGAGCAGCACGCGCGTGGCTTCGCTCTCCAACTCAGGACACGTCCTGGTGAGGAACAGGAGCCGCTCAGTGCGGTTGCGGCCGCTGTACTTGGCCGCGAACGCCTCCACATCGAAGCCTTCGAGTGCCGCCATAGCAAGGAATTCTCAAAAATGACAAAACTTGATGTGGATCTTGTTGTTTTACCCAATCAGATGGATGATAAAATACAGTATTATGATTGGCTCCTTCAGAATGTTGTTTAACGTGGCAATTGTGGCAATTTGCCAAAATGGCGTCCCCTGTGGTGATCGCTCTTTATCGGTTGGTAAAATTCAATACGGATGTCAAAAGTGATACTCTTAATACGCTAACGGTGTGGGCTTAGCGCACTACTGCGGTCGGCGCAGGTGCTGCAACGTGATGTGGACGCTGGCCGGACGCTGTACAGTGCTGTCAGATCCGGCGCTGTGGCCTCATACGCCGGCGTCAAGACTGACTGGCAGCGCGAACGCGTGTTCGCACAGCGCTTTGAGGACATGGAGGTGCTGAAACGACGGATCCAACGCAAGGACCTATTTGCAGCCATTGTGCGCGCAGGGTTTACTCCTCCGGTGCAAGATAAAGAGGCTCTGGATGCTCGGATCGATGCCGCCTTTAAGACATTACAGACTGTAGACGACCACAACGCGCTGATCCAGGAATTCAAGGACCAAGGGGTCTTTGGTCCAAAGGTGAGATGCATATTAAATCTGAGAGACATCGAAGGAACTCGTGCTAATAACGCCGTCGACAGGAACGCTCAAATGCGATCAAATTTTTGGTTGGGGATGTGGTTGAAGTGAAAGGAGAGAAACGCGGAGTGGTTTTCGCGTGGCACATTACCACAGATGAAGTCAAAGCAGCGGCAGGTCCTCAGGTTGTGTACGATATTCTGCCGCACAGTCCTGGATTCAGGTGGGAAAACTGAGGTTATGTGAAGCGTTCTTTTGTTAACCATTTTTTTGTTTTTCCATGGCAACAGTTTCGCGAGCAAACTATATAACGTGCCACAAAGCGAAATCCGACTCGATGAGGCACCGAAGGTAAAGTTGAACTCTGGTGATAATTGTGGCTAACTGTGCAATTCTCATACCTGTTGTAAATTTACTGTTGTAGGCTGTTGTGCATCCGGCGCTGTTGCTTTACTTCGACGGCTTTGACGGCACCCATCATACCCCATCTGCCGCTTTGGCAGCTCGTTACCCGACCGATGTCTCCATCAAACCTAAAGAAGCGGACGAGGTAGTCGCTACTCCGTCGATCATCCAACTCCAATCAGCAGACGAAGAGCATTTGCTGACCTACTTGCGCTGCGACGACAGCACCATCGTGCAGTTCGCGATGGCTGGTCTAGAGGGGATGTGGCTCGGAGAGTGTGGCCAGAGTGCGCAAAATGAGGTGCAGCGTGCTGTGGAACTGATGGGGCAGAAGAAATGGGAGGAAGTTCGCGAAATGCTCAAGCAGGTGGTGCACGACTTCCCGGAGTACGCATACGCCTGGAATAAGCTCGCTCTGGTGGAGTACCAAAGTGGTGCGTTTGTTTTCAGATTGAATCCGTGGTATATTGAAGGCCTCACCTTGTGCTTGTGTAGGAAACTATGGCAAAGCACTGGGCCACTACGAGACTGCGATCAAATTGAAACCTCAGCTTGTTGAGGCTCTTGTCGGGCTTGGAACGTGTGCTACAAGACTCCAGCGATGGTCCTTGGCCCACCAAGCCGCTGTGCAGCTGCTAGAGGTGCAGCCGAGTAACGACACCGCTCGGATGCTTATTGAGCAAGCTGTTTATGCTACTTTGTAGGCAGGCAAAGAGGTGGAACCAGGTAGTACTCGAATGGTGCTGCTTCTTGTTATGAAACACTTCCAGCATCGCTTCAGTTTCAAGCAATTCAAAGATCGTAAAGCGTGATTGTTCAAAGATCAGCTTGATCATTTTCGTTATCTTGTGCCAGCAAAGACAAGTCGTAAGATCTTCATCAAAATGGTAAAATGACACATGTGCATCGAATTAAGTTGCTATCTGCCACGTACGCAGGTGCTTCCGACGACCCCTGCTGAATGTACACTAGACTGTTCAAAACTCTTGTCTGGATAAAGCCTGGCAAACTCACAACCTTAGTTTACATCAGTATAAAGCGACTGTGCGTGCGCTACGCGAATAATATATGTCGACGCCGTCTTGAATCGGGGCGTCCAGTAGGAGGCGCATGCTTCTCGTCGCAGGCAGCAACTCCGTAGAAATGTCTCCATTAGAACATGTACCGGGACACAGACCACAGCATGTCGGCATCCTTGGAGCGGAACTCTTCCTCCTCCGAGTCAAAGGCAGGCTCCTCGTTTACAGCCGTGACGCTGATACGCCGCTTGGCATCTTCCTCTTGTGGGATCATGACAGCCTCGCTCAATGGCGTAGCCCACACGATTCGATCGCCTTTGTCCGAAGTCTCCTCCGAAGCCGACTGGGTCTGCCGTCTTAGCGAAGGCAAACGAGAGGGAGTGACCATACCACGAGGCGAAGACGGCGGCGAAATGGCAGCACTGCAAGTGAAGAAGCGAATGATGCGTTCAACAAGACTTCCACCCGTCGTCTGCCTCCGCAACTCGGTAACCTCGAATCTCCGGGCTTGAAGAGCCAGCTCCAGCTCCTCCACACGCTGCTGCTGCTGCTTGGCTTCGGTTCGCACTTCGTCGTAGGATACTTGCAACTGCTTCAGCTGTAGCTTTGCCGTCTTTGCCTCATCTTGTGCCTCGCTTAGCTTATCTGTCACGGCAGCCATGCTGTTCATCAACGTGGTATTGTCCTTCTCGAGGCGATCCACGTGAATCAAACGCAATTGGCGGTTGAAGAGACTGAACACCTTCACCTTAAGGTAAGCAGCGTGCCAGCGTCGACGAGCAAGAGCCTTCTTCTTGAGCTCCAAGAAGCGAGTTCTGGCGATCATAGCACGAACGTGAGCCTGTACACGGAGAGCACTACGCTTCCGCCGTACGGTCTCGTACAGCCACAGGAATCCACGTTTTGCCTGGTACTGAGCAGTGATCTTTTTCCAGCGCTTTTGCAAGTAGATCACACGTTGCAGAGGACCCAACCACTTGAGCAGCCAGCGTTGCTGTACCGGGAGGTAGTTCTTGGCCAACAGCTTGTCGAGCAGCACCATCTTGTCCTCGGGGAGATCCTGGTACGTGTGCATGATCTGCGCTTGGTGTGACATCCGCGTCCAGAGCTTGTGCATCCGAAGCTGCACGCGAATCTTGCGTACACGCTTCCGAGCAAGATGCTGACGCACCATACACTGAATCATCGTAGCACGACGGCGGTACCGCACATCCTGAAAAATCCGCTTGAAGGCGTTGAAAGTGATGATCGCCGTCGTCACACTGATCCAGTGCTTCTTACGCAAGTAGAGCAGCAGTTTCTTGCCCAGGTCTTCAGTGGTGGCTGGAGCTGGAGTGAGAAGCTTGTCCAGCAGATCAATTTTACCAGTGCGGAAGAACAGGCGCGTGTCGCCCAACCTGTAGGCACCAGTCGGGAAGTCGTAGGCCCACAGGATGGCCTGCGTGAAAAGCTTGTCATTCGAGTCGAAACGGCAGAAGACCTTGAACGGCAGCAGATTGCGGTACACATCGACAACTTCAGCGTACAGGATGCGCGTGGGCAGACCAACACGAAGCACCTCGCATGCTTGAACGGTACCAGAGCACCGTAGCTGTTCGACGACGAAAGGCCGGTCGAACAGACCCACCTTCATCTGTGTGTTCGGCTTGATGCAACGCACGAAGTTACAGCTTGTGCCTTCCAGTTCGGTAGTAAGTCCTTTCATCTGCGTGGAGAACAGGTTGGATGTACTGCCTCCCTTAAGCCGTTTTGAGGAAGCAGAACCGCCACCGAGAGGTGAAAGCCCAGCAGACTTCAATGACACAGTAGATTCTGAACGCGCACGGTTGCCATTGCGAGTATTGCCGGTCAAATCTTGCAGCACGCGCGACGATGAGTTCTTCAGCAGCTCTTCAAACTGATCCGAAATGATGTTGTTGTTCTTGTCCACGAACGAGTCAATCGTGTATGACACGGTGCCAGCGTAGTGGCGGATAAGGAACGTGTCGCGAATATCCTTCGGGTGTGGAGTAGGGAAGCACGGGTGCCGCTTGAATAAAGTGTGAAGACGCTCGTTAAGCTTGCGGTCCGAAGGCATGGGGAGGCGCGACACATTGTCAATAGTAGCAAAGAGACCACCGTGACGGCTGGCAATCAGGTTCAAGCACTCGCGGTTGTCCGAGTACGCCACAAGATCACCGCTGGGTGCCACCTGCTCCGCCAAGAAATCAATCTCGTTGTCTGGGTCTTTCTCCTTTACCGCTTGACCTGGAAGCGGGAACGGGAATGACAGCGAGTGGTTCGTCGGGTGGTAAATGTGTTCGCTCTTGTACAATTCCTGCTCAGCCTCGAAGATGCACGAGTTAAACAGACTCTGCAGTGTCTCGTTGGCGTAGTTGATAAGCAGCTGCTCAAACGAGTTCCGGTTCTTCGGCTCAAAGTCCTCAAAGCCGAAGATATCGAGCACGCCAATGTACGGCACCACGTCGCTGCGGAACGAATCGTAATCCAGAGCTGCAGCACATTCCCACATCAGCCACGTGAACGTGTTCTCGTAAATGGTCTTTGCGATTGTGTCTCGTGAGTACACGGCATTGCGAACGTCACGCTTGATAAAGTAGATCGAATTGCGTCGAGAACCGCGCGTCATGATTCGCTTCAAAAGGATGCACTCCGTGAGCTGCTCAGCCGAGACGCCCAGTAGCTCCGAAGCGTGACGAACAGCCTCCTGTGATTCGACGTCATCTTTGCGGATGCAGGCTGTTTCGCCTTCCTCTGTGTCTTCCTGGCTGATTTTAATGTTACCCATGTGCAGCAGCCCTGCTACCAGGCGGAAAATCTCGTGTTGGGCGCTGTCTCGAATGCCAATAAACTGCAACGCGCTCTTCAAGTTGCGAAAATTCTCCGCGTCATCGATAAGCTCCGAGCGCATGCAACCAGACTGGTTCAGGTACGAGTACGCCTCGGGCGTCTTGGGTTTCAAGTGGAAGCTTTTCTCCAGGTACTCAGTGTCTTGTGAGTGGAGCAGTTCGTAGAACACATGGAAGTTGCGCTCCCCTTGCGGTTGAAACACTAGTCGACTCTTCTCGAGGAGGTATGTGTCAATACTGGCGCCAGACAGTTCGTGAGTCTCGTTGGCAAACTGCAGCCGCATGTACTTGCCAAATCGACTGGAGTTGTGGTTGCGGTGCGTTTTGGCATTCCCAAAAGACTCGAGGATCGGAATTGTCTCCATGAGTCTTTCACCCACTGCCACAGGCGACAATTTCCTCTTACCACTTGACTGTGGGTACGACATTGCAAGAGTCGTCGAGCCAGGAGGGCCCATACACCCCAGCACTGGCCGGTTGTGAGCTGTGATTTCAGGCTCCATCTCATCGTCCGAAGCGGACGTGCACGAAGCCGTCGATAGCGCCGAGTTGTGCACTGCTCGCATGGTGAGAAAATCCAGGATAATCTTCGATGTCTCTGTCTTGCCGGAACCGCTCTCTCCACTGATGATGATGCTTTGGTTCTGCATCACTGCACGCACAGCACAGAGCTGGCGATAGGCGTTTTCCGCCACATTGTACGGGTGGGGAGGGCAGCGGTCTAGCTGCTGCCCCACAAACAGCATTTTGTCAGGCTCTGGCAATTGCCGTAAAGGGTTCACGGCGATCAGCACATTGGCCATGAATGTGTATGGGCGTTGGTTCTGTAGGGCTGCGCGGTCTTCTAAGTTCTTCGCCAGGGCAGCTTCATGTAAGTGCCGGAGAGACGTCATGTCTGCTGCAGTACTGTCATATTTTGTTAAACAATAAAAAAAAGTGTTAAACGCAACATGGTTAAACAGTGACAATGGAAAAAGTGGCATACCTGAACAACGGATTGGCGGCAAAAAGTGGCGTTTGTTGCAGATCAACCTGCTGCTCGAGTTGCAGGTCGGTAGGCAGCTCGTCATCCTCGCTGCGGCTCAGATGCTCGCCAGTGGCCTCATCGATGAGAACGAACGTGGCGCTCTGCTGCTCGTGGTCGTAGGCCGTGACTTGGCCCAGATTCCAGCCGTGTGGCCCGTCCTGCTTCCAGTATAAGTCCCCCACGCGGAGCTGCACGGCCGTGACGGCCTCGGCCTTAATCTCGGAGCTGCGTGCCGCTCCTGACGCCAGCGCTTTGGGTTGCCGCGCGCCGGTCACCGCTGCGCCACCTCCACCGGAGAACGTCATGGATTAAAAAGTGGCAGACGCTTCGAGTGGCAAATTGCCAGTGTCTAAAGTGCCTAAATAAAAACGCCCCTCGCTTGTTTTCTCTTGCGCGGAACGCGAAGTGATAGGCGTCGGGTTTGCCGCTGTGCGAGTAGGTGTCGCGTTGTGGCTAGCCGCTCGTCACTTAGGATGAAGAGAAGCTGCCATTGGCTAAAACCCACTCGCCCTTTTCTGGCCAGCTGTTTTTCGAACCATCAGAAACAGTAACCGCTCAAAGAAATACGCCGATTTTTAGTGAGGTTGTGAAGCGAAGGGGGGACCACGCTGGGTAACACCGAGCTTTGCTAATGGCAAATTGTCATGGCAAATTGTCATGGCGTGCGAGAATATCTTCACCTTTGCCAGCCGCGCCATCTCCGTGGCAAAGCAACGCGCGGAAATTGCACTTATCACATGGCGATTGTGCCAGTTTAAAAACGCAAGTAGAAGTCGTGCTTCGAGAGACCACAAGAGAGCACAGAGCACCAAGCACCACAGAGTGCGTTGTTACCTACGCTTTGCTTTGCTGCGATGGACTGTGCATCGCGTTCATCTTCAACGGGCTGGCAAATCATCGGCCGGATTTCGCGCTGACTCTCGTCCGGATACTATCCAAGTTGAAGTCGTCGATGACCGGCAAAAGACTCGCCATTGCCTGCCACTTTATGCTGGCAAGATGGACGGCCTGTCGGTTTGCTGTGGTGATGCACATGCCGTTCACTTCCATATCCGATCGCGTTACGCTGTCGTGCGCCATGTATCCGTGACGGTTACGAGGCTGGCGAGTACGGCAGCGTGTGTCTAAGCTGCAATTTGCCGTGAGTCACGACCAGCAAGGCAGCCTCCTGGTCTGGAACTCAAGCCGAGTGCCACCGCTTGCTTAGCAGCTACTTTCGCTGCTGCTGGATGGAATTCATCCACGAGGGTGTGCCACAGCCGTGACTGCGGAAGAAGCCGGCGTGGCACTGAACGTCCAATTGCAGGAGCCAAGGCAGGACAGGGATCCTGGTCCGACGGAGCTGTCACCGAGTTGAAATCCAGCGCTGCATCGTCGACTTTCCTTTCGCTGAGGCCGTCAAGTCTTGGGTGGCATGACAAATGGTGGCGTGTAGGTACATGTGGCTTTTGGCGGTTCGGATAGTGTCATTCACGATGCAAGGATCTCAGCGGAATCCATCACTCAGGAAGATCGTTGATAAGTTATGCACGTCGCTGATTCTTCACAGCTGATGCTGATGCCTCCTCACACAGTTACATGTAGATCACTTTTTGTATTTCATTGCTACAATTTCCCATTTCGCGTACGAGTAAATAACACCTAGCTCACATTGATTCGCACATGCATCGTCAAGTGACCACCTTGAGACGCCCTCGGTACCCAAAGCTTCAACGAGCCACCGCCCGATCCCGGAATTCCAATAAAATTCGGACGCCAGCGATCGAGATACAAAGTCTTGTCCTGCAGCTTCGCGACGGTCGAATTCCACGTCGCCTTCCCACCGGCAGCCACCGGAACTTTGGCAATTGACTCACCTCCAGAGTGAATCACCACTTTCACATCTTTCGTGTCAGTGCTTGTAAAAACGAGGTTCACCACTCCGTCTCCCTCCTTCCTCCAAGTTCCATAGCTCCCAACGAACGCTTCATCTATAGTTGTGAGCCCCAGTGCATCGTACAATGATCCGTCGTCAATCTCACCGATAAACGATGTGGGGCCACAAGTCGGTTGAACAAACTGGGACGCCAGCCACATTATTCGTGTCGGATCCAGACCGGAAAACATAATCAGCCCCAGGTTTGCCACCTCCAGCATGTATTGCTGTTCCGCCACAAACACGCCCTTATCTGTCGTGGCTGTCGTGATCAATTGGTCCACAATGACTCCGAACGTTTTCCGCAATAAATCCCGAGTTTCAAATGCAGCCTGCTTAGTTTTAGAGGAGAGCAACTCCTCCATGCAGTGGTTGGTTACTGCTGGGATTTCTTTGAGCACAAGGGGCGATCTGCTGACTTTGACTCGGATATCCCTGATCTTGGCACTGGGATTTTTGTTGCGAACATTGTTGACCGAAAGGATCACATGATCCGTAAGACGCTTGAGCTGGTACCCGCAGGTCGAGTTGGTGTCCATGAGGGTCTGGAGTTCGTCCACGGTGGAATGTGAAGAATTGACAACGCTGACGTTGTTCAGAAGGTTATACACATTTTGTGCCGAAGAGAGGATTTGGTCGCCATTGACGATGACTTGCTTGACGATCCCCTCGACGATCGACATCACAACTCCAGTAAACACCAACGTCGGAGGTACGTGGAGTCCAAGACAATGGCAAATTGCCACTGGCAAGTCCACGAGGACAACTTCAGATTGATATGCAGCTGCGAGGAGTTTTTCCACAGTTCCTTCAGGTGCAATTGTCTGTTGGAATCGCATGTAGTAGATGAGAGACCGGATTACACCGACCACGTTTGCAGCACAGAAGAAATCTCGTCGTAGGTTTCGATACATCGAAATGACAGTGCCAAAGACGCCGGCCGTCGCGACGTTAACAACAGAAGCTAGCACTGCTGCTGCCTTCTGGGCAATCTCCAGTCCACAATCATCGTTCTGAGGGATACACTCCAGGAAACACGTCACGGGATACGCTAACGGACACTCCGCGATGCATTCGCCCTCGATCTTGTCGTAGTAGATGTAACCTGCTGGGCAAACCTCTTTGCCATTGTAGGGCTGCATCTGCCTGTAGCATGCTGAGTCTTCGGCGTTGCCAATGGTGGGGCCCACCCAGTTGCGGATTTTGTTTCCGTACCAGCCCGCTCCCATCTTGTCTTTGAGTGTTGCCGGTTTTGCGAATATCCTCGTCCAAATGGCACCAAGTTGATCCACTTCTGATGCTGCTCGACCAAAGAACCCACTGAGTTGGAAACCAGTTGGAGCCTTCACCGTCGCTCGGTTTTCCGTCTTGGTTCCTGCCGATAGAGAATCACCGTCACTAGTGGTGAATTTGAGGTAAAACACTCGTGTGCGGGTGCCCTTCTTGCCCCAATGGATCTCCATCGACTCGATATACTCGTCGGTGTCGAGAACCAACGTGGCTGCAGTTCCGCCACTGCCGCCATGATCCCAAGTCGCTTCCGCTGGAGTAGCTACGTGTGTTGAGATGGCGTCAATTCGAGCGTCACCTCGAACTGTAATCGAGCTGAGGGTTTGACCCAGGACAATTCTTGACATGTCCGAGAACGCGTCGCCATGTGGACCGCCGTGAACTTGACTGAGCTGAATGTCTTCGACTGTTTTTGTTCCGTCTGTCTGTCCAAAGCAAAAGGCGATAACAAACAGGAGCGCCACAACCTGAAGCACCGTTCGGCACGGCATCGAGGTGGTTCCTCACAAGACGCAACGTGGACTGGGGACGACAAGAACCACAGTGATGGCACGGGTCGCCTCCGGATAGCACCGGTGCTGTTTACACCGCTGATGTGCTATTGGTTCAGGATAGGCCACAGGATCGTGTGTACCTTGGAGGCACGAGCCTCGTTGAGTGCATAATACATGTACATATGCTTCGGCAAAACTCCGGCTCGATGCCAGTCGCGTTATGAGAAGGCTCGCTCTGGGCGATGGCTTACACATTGCAACCACTTTTTCTAACTTCAGAGAGAGATCAGACCTATCTATTAGCTTTCACTTTTTCTAACTTCATGATAACGAACACAATAAAAATTGCACCTGTTTAATCACAAAACTTAGCAGACTGGCGAACTTGGTCGTTGGCATTCAAACAACAAAATGCGATGCAATTTCCGATCGGTAAATACACTTTTCCGCGTTTTCTGACAAACCTCACAAACACTTTCCTCTACGGTAATTACTAAAGCCAACAAACTCACTAACTCACATTAACCATGACACGGAGTGTCAAATTCCCACCTTTTGCCGCTCTTGGAATCCACAATTTCAACGAACCTCCGCCTGAGCCAGCCACACCAAAAATATTTGGTCGCCATCGGTCCAGGTAAAGCACTTTATCCTGGAATTTCGAGATAGTCGAGTTCCATGTCACTGTAGCACCAGCATTCACTTCTATCTCCGCGAATTTGTCACCGCCCGAATAAATTACCACCGTCACGTCCTTCGTGTCGATGCTCGTGAAAGTGAAAGTCACCTTCCCACCGCCTTCTTTCGTCCACGAGCCGTAGCTCCCAACAAAAGCCTCATCGATTGTTGCAAGGCCTAGAGCGTCATACAGCGAGCCATCGTCAATTTCTCCGATAAAAGCCGTGGGCTCACACGTCGGCTGAACGAATTGCGAAGCCAACCAGACAATTCGCGTCGGATCCAATCCAGCGAGCATTGTCAGCCCCATGTTGGTGACTTCGAGCATATACTGCTTCTCCGCCACAAATTTCCCCAGATCTGTGGTAGCAGTCTCAATCAATTGGTCCACGATAACCCCGAACGTCTTGCGCAGTAAATCTCTCGTTTTAAACGCCGCTTGTTTCGTTTTGTACGAGAGCAACTCGTTCATACAGTTGTTCGTCGCTTCTGGGATGTCTTTCAGCACAAGTGAAGATTTACTGATCTTCACTCGGATGTCATTGATTGATGCACGTGGGTGCTTGCTGCGCACGTTATTAACGGAGAAGACGACATGATCCGTGAGTCGCTTGAGTTGATAGCCACACGTTGAGTTGGTGTTCATTAGGTCTTGCAGCTCGTCGACACTTGTGCGGGTAGAATTGACAACGCTGGCATTTTGCAGAAGTTGGTAGACATTTTGGGCCGAGGAGAGGATCGCATCGCCATTGGTGATAGCTTGTTTGACAATCGCCTCAACTATCATCATAATGACGCCACTGAACTGCAAATTGGTTGGGACGGGGACACCAAGACAATGGCAAACGGCCACAGGTAAATCAACCAGCACAACGTCCGTTTGATACGCCACTGCCAGCAGTTCCTCCACGGCTCCTTGAGGTGCAGTCGTTTGCTGAAATCTAACGTAATAAATGAGAGATCGAATAACTCCCACCACGTTCGCAGCACACAGGAAATTCTCCTTGGCTTTCTTGTATCCCGTAAAAATGGCACCGAAGATACCGGCAGTCACCACGTTCACAACTGCAGCCACTACCGCCACCGTTTTCTGCGTTATCTCGAGTGTACAGTCGTCATTTTGAGGAATGCACTCCAATAAGCACTTGACAGGGTACTGCAATGGGCATTGGGTCAAACAGCTCTTACCGTTCTTGGTGTAGCCTGCTGGGCACTCCTTGTGACTGTTGTAAGGCTCTGTCAACCGGTAACACGCTGTGTCGCTATTTGTCCCAGTAGTTGGACCCACCCAGTTGCGGATTTTTTCGCCGTACCAACCCGTTCCCATTCTATCCGTGAGTTTTAACGCTTTTGCTGACCTTCGAGTCCAAATAACCCCTAGTTTATCCACTTCACCCGCTGCTCGACCGAAAAACCCACTGAACTGGAAACCTTTAGGTGCAGTCACCGTAGCGCTGTTATCTGTCTTCTTTCCTGCTGCAATGGAGTCGCCTTCACTGGTAGTGAGCTTGAGGTAGAACACACGCGTGTTGATGCCTTTCTTGTCCCAGTGGATCTCCATTGAGTCGATGTATTCTCCCGCGTCGAGAACGAGAGTGGATTCCTTCCCGCCGCTTCCCCCATGATCCCAAGTTGCTTCTGTTGGTTTGGTTACGTGCGTTGAAATGGCGTCAATCCTTGCTTCTCCTCGGACTGTGATGGAGCTGAGGGTTTGTCCGAGTGTAACCCCCGATATGTCTGAAAACGCGTAGCCTCCCGTGCCTCCAAACGCTTTACTGAGGCGAATATCCTCATTGCCTGGAAACAACTCAGTGGCTGCTAAAGCGACTTCAGCGATGACGAAGAACAGCGCCAGTGACTGCAGCGCCTCAATGTGCGGCATATTGAACGACGCGGTGAGAGACAAAGTGACAAAAGTGCACCAAGTTCTTTGGGCAGCGGTGGGACGAATGAAATAGTCGCGGGTCTGCTGGTTTTGAGGCACAACAGCATGATAACCTACGGGATTGGGGCACACTCGCGTTTAGTATCATCCGCTGCGAGGTAAAGTCTCCGTGTTTTGTTTGGCACCGGCTTGATCAGGTCGAACTTCGAGTGGTGAAAGAAAGTATCTATGTCATGGAAAAAAGAAAACGTCAGAATATCCTGAGGGTTATAAACCACAAACTCAAACGTATACTACTCCTGCTTGCAGGGTTCATACGCTGGCATCAGCGTGAAAAGAAACCTATCTAGATAACGCTATCGCTTAGCTTGCGTTAATTCGGACATTCAGAGCCAAGTGTCCGCCTTTGGATGATCGCGGCACCCACAGTACCAACGATCCACCACCAGCCCCTGGAAGTCCGAGAAAGCCTGGCCGCCATCGATCCAGATACATGGTCTTGTCTTGCAGCTCAGTTATCGTTGCTGTCCATGTCGCCTTCTGACCCGAAGCCACTTTTACCGTCGCGTACTTGCTGCCTCCTGAATGAATGACAACCGTCACGTCTTTCGTGTCGGTACTTCTGAAGACGATCTTGACCATCCCGTCGCCTTTGGTCGTCCAAGCGCCATAGCTGCCTTCGAAAGCTTCGTCCACGGTTGTCAGTCCTAGTGCGTCGAACAAAGTTCCGTCGTCAACTTCCCCGATGAATTGCGTCGGGCCACACATCGGCTGGACGAACTGGGAAACCATCCAGACGATTCCCGTTGGGTCCATGCCTGAGAGAATCACAAGACCGAGGTTTGCGGACTCAATTGTCGTCTCCGCTTTTGCAACGGAAGCTCCCATGTCGGTCGTGTTGGTTTCAATGAGCTGATAAATGATCACCCCCATGGTCTTTCGAAGCAAATCTCGGGTCTGGAACGCAGTCTCTTCGGTCTTGTTGCCCAGGATCTCAGCCATACAGTTGTTAGTGACGACCGCCACTTCAGTCTGCACATAGGGAGACCTACTGATCGTCACTCGGATATCTTGATTCGTGGCACTGGGTGTGGCGTTCCGAATGCTTTCGACGGTGGTGCTGATCCGGTCCGTCAGACTCTTGAGCTGGAAGCCGCAGGTCGTGTTGGAGTCGAGGAAGTCCTGGATTTCCACCACCGTCGAGTCATCGGGAGAGTTAAGTGCGCTGACATTGGTCAAGAACGTCATCACTTCCGTCGCAGACGACAAGATCAGGTCTCCGTTAATGATCGCCTGCTTGACGATGTTCTCCACAACTGCGATCACGACACCAGTAACTCTTGCACTGAAGCTCACAGGAAGACCGAGACAAGTACAGACAGCGATAGGCAAATCCACCACCACGACATCGGTCTGGTACGCGATGGCTAGTAATTCTTCGACGGAGCCTTGGGGAGCGGTGGTTTGCTGGAACCTCAGGTAATAGATGAGGGACTTGAGCACGCCGATGATACTCGCCGCGCACATATACGCCTGATGTGCAGCCTTGTACGCAGCTTTCACTTCGCCAAACACGCCCACTGTGGCTGTATTAAAGATGACAGACACCACCGACGCAGTCTTCTGCAGGATTTCCAGCATGCAGTCGTCATTTTGCGGGATACACTCCAGCCCGCACTTAACCGGGTACGACAACGGACACTGCGCGATGCAGTTGCTGTCCGTCTTGTTGTAGCCTGCAGGACAGAGTTGGTAGCTGTTAAAAGGCTCGGACTTTCGGTAACACGCCGAGTCGGTAGCATCTCCGATAGTCGGACCCACCCAGTTCCTGATCTTCTTGCCATACCATTCCGAGCCCATATCGTCTGTGAGATACAAATGGCTAGCGTTGATCCTGGTCCAAATGACTCCAAGCTCGTAGACTTCCGTCCCCGCTCGTCCGAAGAAGCCGCTGAGCTGGAATCCTTCGGGGGCGTCCACCGTCGCGCTTTCCTCCGTTTTCGCCCCTCGACCTACCGAATTCCCAGCGTTCGTGTACAGTCTCAAGCCAAAAACTCGTTTCGATCCGCTCTTCTCGGCCACGTAGATATCCATTGAATTAATGAACTCGCCGTCTTGAAGAATGAGAATATCGTCCAGTCCGCCGGAGCCGCCGTGGGTCCACGTGGCCTCGTCAGGGGATTTTACTTTCACTGTCACTTGGTCAACCCTCTCGTAGCCTCGAACCGTGACGGAGTTCAGCATTTGGCCTAGTTTAACCCCTGAAATGTCCGAGAACGCGATACCTTCGGTGCCTTCCCCGAAGGTCTCACTCAGTTGAATGTCCTCATCGCAGAATTCCGCTCGATGGCCGACGAGGAGCAGTAGGAACGTCAAGGGTAGCAGCAGCCACGAGGCCATAACGCTGGAAAAAGAAGGAATGCCGCCGTTATAGGACCAGGCTGCCAACGAAACTTACACCAGGATGTCTACGTGCACTCAACATGAGGATGCTTGTGTGTGAGTCCAAGACCAGACTACGGTCTCAAGTTGGAAGGGCCATAGGGACCCGCAAATCTAGTGAGTTATTCACCTCCTTATATAAATAATGGATTAAAATAGGCTTATAGTATCTTGGTATGTTTACCACCATATAAAGTTGCGTATTAAGATATTTTGCAGTACGTTGAGTTTCATTATGGAAGTTCCAGATCAGCTCGGCAATGGAACGAAGAATGTCTGCGGTGCCGGGTAGAGACGTCGGGATGTCATCAACTCTTGGCTAGGGACTCCCTAGCCAGCGACGTTGCAGGTGTTCTGAATCTGACGGGGATAACGACCAGTAGCCTGCTGAGGCTCAGGCAGTGTCTATCAGAAACTTCTGATAGTCTATCAGTGATAGACACTTCCGGTCATCATCGTCATGGATACAGGGGCAAACAATTTGACATCACAGACCAGTTTGCCAAGGAAATGCAATTTAAATACATGTACATGTAGCTTGGTGTTGTTGTTGTCTTTAAGTTGTTGTCTATAATAATTGTTGGAAGTTTTGACACTTCCGAAAACTTGTAAAGTGCTAGGACAGTTGCAGTCTATTACCGGAGGTCTGGTCGAACCGGTGGTGATCAGTCTGCAGTGGTTGAGGTGCGGTCGTCATTCAAGATGAAGTTCCTCATCCACCGACCGCAGCACCTTAGCACTACATGTACATGCTGTACATGCATCTGTGGTATTCTTTCGGCCTTCTTTTCCCTCCTCTTCGGTGTACGATATCCCAGGCATGGAGTGGTTGCCAATCCTGGTTCCTATCTTCCAGCTTCAAAATCGCTCCCATTACTCGAACCGACTACCACGATGTCAATCGGTTCCTCCCCCTACTGACATTGTTTAACTTGCGTCGAAAGGGACGAGGGCAAAACTCATGCAGTTATTCGCTGTGTTGCAGCTGCTGCTGCTCCTGTTCGTTGTCGGTGTCAACAGTGCGACTTCAGATGAAAATATCCAACTGAGCGAGGCGTTCGGTGGCTCCGGCGGCGTCGCGTTCTCCGATATCGAGGTGGTCGAGTTCGAGCAAGCCGCCAGCACGATCACCATCAGCGCCAAGGAGCGCATCACTTCTGTTACTTTACGAATGGTGACTCCACCCGAGCTAGCGTTCTCTCATGGCGGATCAAGCGGCACGGACCACACACTCACGCTCGAAGACGGGGAGTACGTCACGTCCATGGAGGTTCATTGGGCCAAGAAGCTACTGAGCAAGCGGATCTTCTACCTCAAGTTTGGCACGAGCAAGAACAACACTATCGCAGCAGGAACTCCTACCGAAGACCGTTCCAAAATCACCGCTCCTCAAGGTTTCCAGCTTAGCGGGTTCTTCGGTCGTGCAGAGGATGAAGTGTACCAGCTGGGCGCTATCTGGACGAGGAGAAGCGCCAAGACAAAGGCCCTTACAGACTCCATGGGCTCGTCCTGGTACGGCGAACGAATTCGGAATTGGGTTGGTCCAGCAATTGGCCATGCCAGTGACTCTGCGTGCTACAGAAAGCGACAACTCTATGGAAGTGGGAAATCCTGCCCGTTAGGCTACAGCGGCAATGGTGTGAGCTGTTTGGCTCAATGTCCGATAGCGTACCCCGTGGACTGCTTCGAAGAGTGTATTCCTCAGAATGACGACTGTGCGGGCGAAGTTCTTCAGAAAACGGCGTCGGTCGTGGCCGCCGTGTTTAACACAGTGACTGCAGGGATCTTTGGAGCTGTGTTCTCGTCGTACAAGAACGCCAAGAAGAGCTTCCTCTGCGCAGCGAACATCATCGGCGTGGTCAAGTCGCTGATTTACTATCTGCGCTTCCAACGGACCACAGCGCCTCAAGGAACAGTGGAAGAAATGCTCGCTGTTGCGTATCAGTCCAACGTGGTGATCTTCGACATGCCCATTGCTGTGGCCAATTGCATGGGTCTTGAAGTCTCCAAGACGATGAAATACGCCAACGTCGTGTACATCGTTGTGGAGAATATCGTCAAGCAAGTGATTGTCAATGGGGATCAGATCTTTTCATCCGCCGCCAATGTCATCGCGCTGCTTACCAATGCCAGTGCAATCAACAATAATACTGATGAATCCACAGTGGAAGAGCTTCAAGACCTTTTGGACTCCAATACAACCTGCGGGTACCAGCTCAAGAACCTCACAGACCACGTTATCGCCTCTGTAAACGACATCCGCAACAAGACACGGGGCATTTCCGTCAATGACGTTCGGTACAAGATAAGCCGGTCCTCATTAGTTTTAAAGGATATCCCGACGGCTACCAACAACTGCATGAACGAACTACTGAAGAACAAAAGCCTGGACTCTGCGTTCGAGACGCGTGACCTCATTCGGAAGACGTTTGGGGTCATTGTCGACCAATTAGTGGAAAGGAACAGCACCGACATGGGTGAATCTGTAGCGGAAGACGACTACACATTGGAGGCGGCCAACATGGCTCTTGTGGTGCTAGGGGGAATGGATCCGACTGGAATCGTCTGGATGTTGTCCCAGTTCGTTCAGCCGACTTGTGGCCCCACCGCCTTTGTCGGTGAGATCGATGATGGCAGTTTGTACGACGCATTGGGACTGAAGACGATGGACGAAGCGTTTAAAGGCAGCTACGGGACCTGGTCCAAAGAGGGAGACGGTATGATGGAGCTCTTGTTCGAAAGCACAGATACAAAGGACGTGACCGTGGTCGTTCACTCGGGTGGGGAAGTTTACACGAAGATTAAGGTTCCTGCTGGGTCGACAGTGAAGTGGACTGAAAAAATCCTCAAGCTGCAGGATAAAGTCATGTACTTGGATCGCTGGCGCGCAAGTGTAGTAGGCATCCCTTTGTCGGCTGGTGGTTCACTGGTACTGTGGATTCCTAGGGCGTACGATGGTGGACATTTGTCCATGCATGTGCGAGTGAACTCAAGTTAAACAACGTATTTTTTTTTACGCTCTACGGATTCAGTTAGTCTTCCTCTTCGCTTGAATCCGAACCTTCTTCCAACGACATCAATCCCAGTAAAATACGGCGGCAGACTTGACGTTCGTGTTGGCTAAGCTGGCGGATCGCATTGACTTCGGCAGAAGAATTCTCTGACTCCGCTAGCAAATCGCTGTACCGCTTGTCTTTCTCTTGAAGAACCACTGCCAGCGCATCGTAAAGCTGCTCAGCGGGTAAATTGGACGCCATTACGAAACTTAACAGCGCGTCTCCGAGTCCGAACTCTTGCTCAGCATTTCCGTGCAACGAAAAGAAGAGGGAGTTGTTGTCGATATCCAGTTTCCGCCGTTTGGCTGGGTTGGCTTTAGCTTTGCCTTTGCCTTTGCCAACGTGAGGAACACCCTTTTCCACGTCTTCCACGTCTTCGTCTTCGTCTTCGCTGTTGTGCGAGCATTCCTTGAACGCCGCTGTCAGCTCGGAACTCGTGATGTGAATCGAATCCGACGGAACAAGTGACGGCAGCACGAAGCCGTAACGACACAGCAGCTACAGCACCAAGACAACGAATTAGTCAAGAGAATATAGACCAACTGTCTTGCTGTGGCTGCATTACCTGCGCATTTGACAGATCCCCATACGAAATCGTCACTGGTTCATTCTTCTCCACTTTTCGCAAAGCAACCAACTGCGAAATAAAAAACAAGTTAGCCACAAAACTACATCTACCGTAAAAACGAAAAGACAAACCTGGAAGCTGCCGGACTCGGTCTTGACAATATGCGCCGCCGGATTCTCGGCCGCATGATTGGCCATATCAATAACAGGAAGCAGAGTCGGCTCCGATGCATCAGCGACCTTAAATGCTCTGGAAGCACAAATATTAAAAAAGTTAGCAGCAATCTCAATAGAAATTAATAGAGTAATTTTTTTTTTTACCGTGACGACACCATCGAGTAGGCCCACTGGAATTTCTCGAGCGTCGACTCCTTCATCGGCCAAACAGTCGGAAATTCTTTGGCCAAAGGCTCTGCGTAGTTCTCGAACATGTTCTTCACCAATTTGTCATCCAGAATCGGGAACGCAGTGGTAATTTTAAGCTTTTCTCGAAGCTTTTTATCCCAACTGAAGGGCAGGGAAATGGAGAGAGGAAGCTGCTGAATGTAGCCATGGAAATCGCTTTTCTCCCCTCTCGCAAGTTCCGCCAGAAGTGCCAAAGTGGTTTTCACAGTGCCGCTCAATTGCAAACTGTTGATTTCCTCCTGTAGTTTGAGTTTGTCCTCTGCGTCGTAGCTCTCCAGCCAGTGACGGCCATTTAGAAACGCCCCCGAGTTCAGAGTCACCAATTGGGCGCCGGACTCAATTTTACACAGTGCAACGATAGAACGGTCGTCTTCACCATAAGAAGCGACTGGAGACACAGGGTCGATGAGGTCCGTCGCCAGCGTCACGTTGGACTCGTGCGTCGCCACCCATTCCAGCAGCGCAGACGTCATTTGGTTTTTGGACCAAAATGACCTATAATTTGGTGGCTTTGGAAGTCACCATTGACCAAATCACAATTGAGCAATTTGTATACTATTCCTGACTAAATCACAATTGAGCAATTTGTATACTATTCCTGTCCTGGCGCAATTGAGCAATTTGAAGATAATTACGAAAAAGCGACCACAAACATCAAATCCACATCGACCTGAATTTATTTGCACGATACACTAAACGCGTTCGACCCACACAAAAACTAACGGACTACTCAGTACAACCTAGCTGACGTTGATCCTGGCATGCAACGTGAGATGTCCTCCATCTGCTGCTCGCGGGATCCACAACAGCAACGAACCTCCTCCCGATCCAGGCAACCCGAATAGGCCAGGACGCCATCGATCCAAATACAACGTTTTGTCTTGCAGCTCGGGGACGGTGGATTCCCACGTCACAGTGTCTCCAGCGCCCACATCCACTTCGGCATAGTCATCCCCACCGGAGTGGACCACTACAGTAACGTCCTCCTTGTCCGTACTCTCAAAAATGATCCGAACAACGCCGTCTCCTTTCTTCGACCACGTGCCGTAGCTACCAACGAACGCTTCGTCCACAGTCCACATGCCTAAGGCGTCGTACAGGTTTCCGTCATCAATTTCGCCCAGAAAACCCGTGGGGCCACAAATCGGCTGCACGAATTGAGACGCCATATACACAACACCAGTGGGGTCCAAGCCACCGAGCACGACAAGCCCAAAGTTGGCAATCTCGAGCATCTGGTCGTTCTCAGCGACGTCCTTCCCCATGTCCGTTGTGGCCGTTTCCACTAGCTGGTCAATGATCACTTCCATGGTCTTTCGTAGCAAATCCCGCGTCTCGAAGGCAGCTTGCTTGGTTTTTCCTTTTAGGATTTCTTTCATGCAGTTATTCGTGACACTCGGGATGTCGTTTCTTACCAGGGACGACTTGCTCACTGCTACTCGGACGTCATCCACGGCAGCATTTGGCGTCTTGTTACGAACATCATTGACAGTCACGAGAACTCGGTCGGTTAGTTGCTTCAGCTCGTACCCGCAGGAGGTATTAGCCGCAATGAAGTCCTCCAGTTCCGTCACACTACTAGCTGAATTGTTGACCGCACTGGAGTTTTTGAGCAGATCCACGACATTTTGAGCCGACGAAATGATCTCATCCCCATTGACGATGACTTGTTTCACAATATTCTCCACAATCGTGATCACGTACCCAGACCAGACCAATTTCTTGGGGGCAGGCATACCGAGACAAGCGTAAATCGCTATAGGCAAGTCCACGAGATAAATATTCGACTGGTACGCTACTGCTAGCATATTCTCCGTGTCTCCTTGAGGCGCAGACGTCTGCACGTACCGGAAGTAGTAGATGAGCTGTTTGATCACGTTGATCACGTTCGCGGCGCACATGTACAACAGCTTTGCGCCTTTGTACAGCGTCTTGACATTGCCAAAGATGCCTGCAGTCGCTGCATTAAAGGCAACGCCAGCCACAGCCGCAATCTTCGAGAGAACTGCGAGCGCACAGTCGTCATTCTGTGGGATACACTCTAAGCCGCACCGTACGGGGTATGCCATGGGGCATTGAGCGATGCAATCGTCGTCGTCCATGCCGTAGCCTGTGGGGCACTTCTTCTGACTGTTGTATGGCTTGAATTTGCGGTAACAGGCCGAATCTTTCGCCACTCCGATCGTCGGCCCCACCCAATTGCGCATAATATCTCCATACCACGCAGTGTCCATCACGTCCGTCAGAAGCATCGGCTTGGCATCAATTCTCGTCCAGATCGCGCCAATTTGGTCCACTTCGTTCTCCGCTCGCCCATGGAAACCTCCAAGTTGGAATCCTTCAGGAGCCGTCTCAGTAGCGCTTTGCTCTGTTTTCGTTCCTGCTGCCACCGTTTGTCCCTCACTGGTGCCGATACTCAGGAAAAAGACGCGAGTTTTGCCGTCTTTCTTGTCCCAGTGAACTTCAATTGAGTTGATGTACTCCCCAGCAGCGAGAGCGAGTGTGGTCTCCTTCCCGCCTTTACCTCCGTGATTCCACGTTAACTCCGCTGGTTTTGCTACTTGAAGCGTAACAGCGTCCACACGTTTTTCACCTCGAAGAGTGACGGAGCTAAGGGATTGTCCAAGCACAATACCAGCCACATCCGAGAACGCAACACCGTGAGGTCCTCCATGGACGGGACTGAGTACAATATCTTCATCTGTGGATGCACCAGCAGCCGCACTTGGAGTCGATTCAGCCACAGCTTCGATACTCGTCCATACTACACCCAAGAGATCGATTTCGTCTCCGTCTCGACCGAAAAACCCTCCAAGTTGGTAGCCTTTGGGCGCGGTGACTGTCCCCTTCTCGTCGGTCTGCGTTCCCCCAGAGACGGAGTTCCCCGCACTTGTCCCGAAGTTTAAGTAAAAAATACGTGTTTTCCCGCTCTTCTGGCCCCAGTGAGCCTCCATAGACGTAATATACTCCCCTTTCTCGAGGGCTAACTTGTTCTCGGTTCCTCCAGGCCCTCCGTGAGTGAAGGTCTCCGCTGTAGGAGCTGATACTTCGAGAGTAATGCCATCAACACGTTCGCCGGCTCGGATAACGACAGAAGTGATGGTTTGTCCCGATTTCGCCAAAGGTTGATCCGAAAATTGGTTACCGTGTGGCCCACCGAACGATTCACTTAGGATTTTCGCGCGTGTGGTTGTTCCTCCGCCACTACCAGAAGCTGCAGGCTCTGCAGGTTTCTCTTCTGGGGCTGGGGCTGGAGCGGGGGCTTCGGTAGGAGCCGCTGTGACTAACTCAATGCTCGTCCAAATGGCTCCGAGCGAGTCGATTTCATCGCCATCCCGACCAAAGAACCCGCCAAGCTGGAAACCTTCAGGAGCTGTCACGGAATTCTTGTCTTCTGTTTGAGTTCCGGCCGACAATGTGTTGCCTGCACTGGTACCAAAGCTTAGGAAGAAAATGCGTGTCCGACCACCTTTCTTGCCCCAGTGAGCTTCCATCGACGTGACAAGCTCGCCTTTAGCCAGTTTAAGGGTATTAGCTTTTCCTCCAGCTCCTCCATGGTTGAACGTCTCGGCTTTTGGCGCTGTTACCTCGAGGGAAACTCCATCGACACGCTCTCCACCGCGGATAGTAATAGACGCAACGGTTTGTCCTGACGTAGCCGCAGCTTCATCGGAGAACTCGGTACCATGAGGACCACCAAAACTCTCACTTAACTGGACTGAGTCTTCTACTGAAATGGCTGCAGGGGCAGGAGCAGGTGCAGGTGCAGGTGCTGGAGCCTCTGTACCCGCTGGAGGAGGGTCTGTACCGACTGCAGACGCCGCTGAAGCTTCTGCTGGGGGTTCACCACTACCTGCTGCACTTGCTGGTGGCTCAGGCACTGGTTCTTGTTTAGCGGGGGCTGGTTCTTCTTTAGCGGGGGCTGGAGCTTCAGTGACAGGAGGTGGGGCTTCCGTAGCTGGTGGCGGAGCCTCAATACGCGCCCAAATAGCTCCAAGCGAGTCAATTTCATCACCGTCACGTCCGAAAAAGCCTCCGAGTTGGAAACCTTCAGGTGCAGTGACGGAGTTTTTATCCTCCGTCATCGAGCCTCCCGAGACGGAATTGCCTGCACTTGTGCCAAAACTCAGGTAAAAAATACGTGTCCGGTCACCCTTCTTCCCCCAGTGCGCCTCCATCGACGTAATTCGTTCGCCAGCCGCTAGTGTCAGTGTGTTTCCAGTTCCTCCTTCGCCTCCATGGCTGAATGTCGCTGCCTTTGGAGCTGTTACGTCCAACGAAATGCCATCTACGCGCTCGCCTGCTCGAATCGTGATCGATCCGACGGTCTGTGCCACGACGACTGAGGCTTCATCCGAGAATTCAGTTCCGTGCGGGCCACCGAAGCTTTCGCTGCGTTGAACGTCTTGGGAGAACGTCCCAGAAATTGAGAGAACTAGCACCACAAGTGCTCGAAGTATCATAATTGTGCCCTCAACTGCTCTAGAATCACGCAAAACACTAAATGCGCGTCCTCGTCATGCACTTACCGCAGCGTACGAAAAGCATACGGGATAACCAGTTGGGATGGACAGATTATTTGCGATGAGACCAAACCTGTACCTAATTAATTTAGTAAAAAATCCCCTTTAAAAACCCTCCAGAATCACGGGATGTGGCGCGTTGCTAGCCTTACGGAGATCTGCTATTCTGCGGTTCTCGAGCCGCTCGAGTCGATGATTGGTATGATAATTTATCATTGAGATTCTCGTGACAATAATGCGTGAGAAGAGACACATGTAGGCTTAAGAGACTAATAAACTAAAATTTCGTTTTGGTCTGGTTGCAGAATCTTTGGAGGGTACCGTACCGGTCTATCGCCGATTTATACGTCCGATGTCCGATCCCAGTTTCTCTCAGCGTTATCGTGTTCACGTGAGCTCTGTCGAAGAACGCAGCGTACTTGTACAGTACAGCAACGGCAAAAAGTTTTGTACGACAGTATTACAGTTCCGTAGTAGGCTGAGCTGCCTCCTTTGATGCGGTGCAATTGCACCTTTTTCAATGTGCGGGAATGCCTCGTAGTGCGAATCGTACGGTAAGTTATACCATAAAAGTGCTGTAAAGCTAGTGTTTTCCGTCGTTTTCGTGGCGAGGCGCCGAGAATTGCACGAAGAGGTGAAACTTGCCACACAAATCACTTCCTTAGGAACCGCGCGATCTCTTATCTGAACGTAAGAGTTTCTCTGTCGAAGTATCGGTTGCTTATTTAAGAAATGTTCTCGTGTTACTAAAGTCAGTTGAACAGTACTGTACTTATGTATCAAATCGCAAGATACAGCCTACCCTACTTCGAAGGTATATGTAAAGAAATTTAGTCGGCTGCTTTTTCGGAAGAGAAGATCACAGTTTTTAATGACATGTACCAAACCGGTAAAATAATACATGTAGATCCCGATGTCGACTCTGAATCAGAGTCTCTGATACAGTACCGGTAGCGAGTTACATGTAGTAAGGATGACCCAGGCTCGGTCCTGATCGGACCTCAGACGGCGTTATTCAACAAATAGATTCGGCTCCGATCAAAATCCAGAATAATTAATTCATCGTGCTCTGTCCATCTCTGTAGGTGATCGTGCTTGCCGTGACGCTGGGGGGAGTGTGACGACCGACGTTTTCCCGGACTCGACCCAGCATCAACCTCAATTAAGTTTTCGGAAATTCTTCTCCAAGCAGAACCTCACTGTCCCATTATTGGATCTCATTTGATGTTCCTGTTTGAAATCTGCGCTATGATAACTTTCTTTGAGAAATCTTCCCTCTTAATTAACTCCCTTTAAAATAAATTACAATACCGGTACTGGAACCGACATTTGTAAGGGTTAAATAAGGTAAATCAAAACCGTCTCCATCATTTCAGTACCAATTCAACCATGAGCAACAGCAGCGTGTCCAACACGTCGCTGGTAGAGCAGCCCGTGAGCATCACGATCGCCCCCGCGGCGACCCTGACGTCGTCCAGCAGCGACCAATGGCGTGTGTTCCTGGGGCTCGCCCTACTGGCAGCGTCCTACATCCTGCGCGTGGAGGTAGTGCGGTTCTCCCTGCGGGTGGCGCGTCGCATTCTGCCGGCGCTCTTCGCCTGGCTCCGGGAGTTCGAGAAGATGCTGCTGCGGCCGTTATCCTGGGTAGTTTTCGTTCTACTTGCTTGGTTCTCGGCCTACGTGATGGACCTGGAGAACCTACTGAAAATGGATTCAGGTACTCTTCAGGGCATAATTACTCTACTGTTAGGACCTCCTCTGGTGTGGGTCGTCATCTGCTTCTGCAACTACGTAGCGTGGGGAATCATTCGAGTTCAAGGATGGAGTCGAGCAGTGTCGAAAGATGATGATGACTATAGTAGAGTGATGATCATTACGGAAGGCATTGGGGTAGGTCCATGGGGTACTACGTCATTTGCAGTTTTTTCTGATTGGTTTTACTGTATTTACAGGTTATTAAAGTTCTGTTGGTAGCGGCGGTTGTGTCCACGTGTATCATCGACGAGATTGGTCGGTTCACAGACTTTGAGTCGGGTCAAGTGTCCACAGTGGCGGTGATCATGGTGGAGTTCGTATTCGTCTTTGGTGCCCATTCTTGGGTAGGTTGATCGTGCTGGAGGTAGTTTGTTTTACATTTCAAGCTAATGGCTTCATTGTTGTTGCAGTTGAAGAATATCATGGGTGGATTGATGACGATGCAGGATGATCAGATCAAGAGCGGGCTTCATATGTCGTTCCAGGGCCATGAAGGCGTCGTCGAACGGTTGTTTCTTCAGGGGTTTTCACTGCGGCAGTACGACAAGGGGCTGGCGTATATCCCGAACAGTATTATGCTGGAGAACTCGGTGATGGTGCAGACAAAGAGTCTGGATAGACGCTGTGTCATACCAGTGCATTTGACTCACTCCACGCCCACTACGGCACTACGGCTTTTCATTCAGGAACTAGACAATTACCTTTCGCAGCACATGATCGACCGCCGCACGAATTCAAAAGGCGACGTGCTGGGGCTCGAGAAGCCGCGAGGTGGCTGGGATATGATGAACGTGTACGAGCGAAGCAAGAAGCTGGCGACGGAGGAAATTCAACCTCAAGGTCGCTTCTGGATCAGCATCGAGGCGCCGTACCTTGTGCATGTCGTCTATTATTCTCAGGAGCGGCACATCAGAGGGCTGCTGGCCGAGAAAACAGAGGTAAGTTGATTTTGTGCAAGTTGTTTTCCATGTGTTCATGCGCTAACAGCCTCAATTCACCTTAGGTTGTGCTCCGAATTACGGAGCTGATAACTAAACTCAAGTTGAGCCTACACGGAGAAGAAGAAGGCTACACTGGCCCGCGTGTACCAGCTCTCCCGTCAGCAGTCGGAAACGATGATGTATCAGATTTAAACGAGCGCCACTCGAGCTTTAACGCGCCTTCACTTCCTGAGTTATCAGTAAATCGCCGGCGATGGCGAGCACCACCGGCAAGTGAGCCACTTGGACGACGGGTTTTTAGTGATGGCAATATGCTGCGGCATCGTCGACCCCATGAAGACCGTGTCGACCTCGTATAAATGACGGCGCTATATAATTTATGCATGGTGCATTCCATCAGCGAACTGTCTGTTCTGCATTAACTCCAAGCCGCTGGATCGTATCGATGATGGCCAGATTCACCTAGGAGAAAAGAAGTCAAGAAGCAGCTCTGGCTAGGAATCGCAAGCAAAATTGAGTTTTTACCTGCGTTTTCGCCGCTTCAAGCGAGCTGAACTGCTCGCGATCCATTAAAACGATCACTTTCACCTTGAACATCGCATGGAGCTCAACGCGCACTGGTGGGGGAGGCGGTTGGATCGGCCTACCCATCGCGTCAAAAGCACTGGAAGTCGCACTTGACCTTCCTCGCCCACGTGGCGTGTTCACATCGCTGCTTGCCACCGATTGATGTCGGTCTCCCAGCACGCTGTCGTCGCTCCCTGCACTGGTACTGAAGCTGCTGGCACTGCTCGATCTGTGGGCGAATGCCTCGCGCCGATCTCTGCGCAGTGCGGCAAGGGCCTCGGTCGTCAGTGCGTACGTTGGCAATACGGCCTGTAGTTCATGCATAAGCTCCTTGATTTGTTGGGCGGGGGTGGAAGGATGGAGCTGGAGTATGAGCGCATGAGTGTGGGCGTCCAGCGCGTTGCCGCTGGTCTGGTAATTATCAGCAAAGATGCCGTTCGGTAGAAATATCCTGGATCCGTCTGTACGTCGCATGGTCGTCCTGGCAAGGGATACCCTCTCGATAAAGCCAAGCATTTGCCGCACTTTGACTTCGCTTCCAGTTCGAAATGGCTCTGCAAAGATCAGGAAGAGCCCAGTCGCCACGTTTTTCAGCTGGAAAAGCACACACAAATGCGTTAGCTTTTGTGCCACAGCAGCAAGAAGACAAAACAGATATTTGCACACCACTGTGAAACCCGAGAGAACCGCTACGAGCTCGACGCTTAGAAAGCCCACGACCAGCAGAAAACGCATGAACGAGTTGGAGAGGAAGAAGATGTAGAAGATCTCGATCAGGATGAAGACGACGCACACGAACTTGATGGACTCGGTGATCACGAAGATCCGCGCGTCGTAGTCCGACGAGTACCGGTCCCATTTGAAGTACCGCACGAAGATCTACCACACCACCAAGGAGAACAATAATCACTACTACTTTTTACAGAGAATCTTCAGCAGAATTCCCGTACATTGGCGACGACTTTGCGCATGGCAAAGGTGCCGAGCACAAGCGGAATGGCAACGAGATAGCTCAAGTACTGCATCACCTCGTCCTTCTCGTTGCCCAGATCCAGGATATACCTCGCCACCACATCTCGAACGATGATTAAGAACAGGAACCACCACAGATATGTCAGCATGTAGTGCTGCACGTCCGCAATCCATCTACAACAAATAAAATGCGTTAGAACAGAATGTTTCGTGTGGTTTAACTGCAAAGGCTCTTTTCGATGCACGCACCGCACGCGTTTGTCGAGGCGCGAGCGGATTGTGTTCAAGACGATCTCGATTGCCGGACGAGAGAGGAAGAAGGCGGCCAGCACAGCAAGCAACGCCAGCCCCACGCGCCAGAAGATGAACGGGATCATGACTTTGGTGTCGGAACTTCCGACCAAATTTTGAGACACTAAAAATTAATTTTATTTTTGGGTACTGTATGCCCTCATAATAATACTCATATTGGCAATTAATTCGACCAGTTTACTATTAACTACATGTAGATCCACTGCCTACGTACTGTACGTGTACATGTATTGAGGCCAACCATCGGCGTCTGCATGTGCGCCACTTGTACTTTAGTGTTATCGAGTTTGCTACAACCACTGGCCGGGCCATTCATTGCCTGTTCAACAATGTTGAATCAACATGTCATGTTGCCCTGGACAATTCAGAACTGATGTACCATCTACATTGCAAACTACTGGACGGAAGGGAATAAGGCAATGGAGAGCCACCGAAACGTGGCCACAACCGCATCAATTGACAACGTCTCCAGGTCCAATTCATGTATTTACACGGTACGCAAAAATATGATTTACAATATATCAACACCAAACGTCGAAGAGCCTTAAAAAAGAAAACTCTTTTTTTTATATACTAACAGTCTACTAGAAAAGAGAAGACCAATCTCCAAATTCTTCGAGTTGGTTCATGTTTGAGGTAATACCCCTCTTTTATACCCTCAACACCTCAAACAACGTGGATACATAGAGCCAGCGTCTTATCGCCAGTAAGTTGCTTTGTGTGTCCAATTTGACCAGGCAGACGACCACGGCGGCTCCAAGTCTCTGGTGGCATTTCCATCAGAAAATCGCTAGGCTCGAGATTGAGCGACCATCGACCGACGGGCTCCGTTAACGTTGCGGCGGGCATGAGCTTCCAGTCGGGGCTCTCGGCCTCGCAGCTGGACGTGCTGCACACGGTCATCCTGAGCTGCTGCGCGCTGTCACTGGCTGGTTGTCTGTACATCATCCGGCACCACTACGTCTCGGCTCGGCTACACAGCGGCGTCTCCATGGTACAGAAGATGGTGGTGGTGCTCTCGGTGTTCGACGCAGGTTTGTCGTTCCCGAAGCTGTTCGGCAATCCGTTGGCTGACAGCTCCGACGTCACTGCGTCTTGCAACGTGCAAGCTTTTGCGCTGCACTTGTTCGGCCTCATGTCGGTCTTCTGGAACGCCGCTATCGCCCACTGCTTCTACCGGAAGATCGTGCATAGGGACAGCGAAGCGAGACTCAAGAGCAGGTTTAAACTCTACGTGCTCATGGTGATCGTGCCCGCGGTGGCTTGCAGTGTTGCGCTCTACGCGGCCAGACTGTTCGGGGACGCCACGTTCTACTGCTGGGTCGAGTCGCGCTCCAAGCAGTTCTGGGCGTTCTACCTCTTCGTCGTGGCGGCTATTCTCTATATTAGTGCCATCCTCTGGGTCACGCACAACCGAATCTCGCGCGACTTCAGGGATGCCAATTTGGACGCGCAGGAGTCCTGGGCGTTAATCACGTCCAAGCTGCGAATCTACATCGCAGCGTTCATCGTGCTGTGGACGCCCAGTACAGTGTTCAGACGTGAGTGCTGGTCTGTTCGTCATTTAAAAGGTTGTCCGTTGTGTTAACGTTTGTTGTGTGTACATATGTAGTTTTCGACGACGAACTGGGATCGGCCAGGTTCGGAGTGGCTCTTTTGATGCAGGTGACGTTGTGTACGCAGGGCTTGACGACTGCTATCATCTATGGAGGACTGCTGACCAAGCTGTACCGGATACTGACGTGCAAGCCGTCTATCCTTCCAACGCACAAGTTCGTCACGTCTCCGTCCTTCCCTACCATGGACACAGGCACAGATCACAGCTTGGTGAAGCATTACCGTAAACCTGCGAACATCTTCGTGTCGACTTTCAATATGGGCGAGGCGAGACTTACACCCGCTCAGCTGGACAAGTGGATTCCGCTTGGACACGATATCTACGTCATTGGCCTTCAGGAATGTCTGCATCTTGCCAACACTCGCAGTTTGATCCGACAGCACCTCGAGGGAGGACGGCCACGGCCAGCAGCAAGCGGTCCAGCTCGTAGAGCGTCCAAGTTCCACCAGTTCAACCGCGAGATCGGCAGCAAGAACACGTCACTGGGCTACCATGGTCACATCGCAATCACAGTGTTCATCAAGTCCGTGGATGTGGATAACGGCGCCTTCTACATGCCTCCAGTGGTGCAGCAGGAAGTCAACGTCGGCAAGTCGTTGGTACTGGGACGCGCGTCCAACAAAGGGGCTGTGGGCTTCGCCTTCCGCTACTACGACACCTCGTTCGCCTTTGTAGCATGCCATTTGTCCTCCGATCCAAAGGTAACGATCGTTAGCGCAGTGCTTGACTAGGTGATCCCCGCTAACTGCTTTTCGTGCTACAGGGAAAGTCGAAGGTGCGGCGACGGAATCGTGACTCACAGGATATTCTGAAGGAGCTGCATTTGAATCTCGAGGACGTAGGCTTCGAGTTCCCGCACGTGCACCACCACAGCTTCGTGCTCGGCGATCTTAATTACAGGTTGACACAGAGGGATGCAAGCGCAGATACCATTCTGGAGCTGGTAGCGAAAGTTCGGCAGTGCGAGACAGCGAAACCAGCGCCAATAAAGCGGAGCCGCAGTCTGCGCCGTGGACTCCTGGGTAAACGTTGGAGTCCGATGGGAAGCCGCGGTCTCAGCAGCTCTTTCGGCCTCGGCAGCTCTTTAGGTGCCGGCAGTGACAGGGACAGCAACGACCTCGACGTCAGCATGTTGGAGCGCAGCATCAAAAGCACCTCATCGATGCTGGCTTCGTCGAACGGCAGCAGCAACAGCGTTCGATACTCGGCAGATTGCGAACTAGTGGACGAAGACCAATTCGTTTGGGACGACGTACTAGCTCACGACGAACTGCGCACAGGGATGCGGGACGGACAGATTTTCTACGGCTTCCGTGAGGCAAAAATTGCCTTCCCACCAACGTTCCGGCGTGTACGTGGTGCAGCGCTAAATCTTGATGCGGGCGAATGGACTATGGAGGAGTTCGCGGAGTGCTACACAACCGCCGTTGAGGGTCACGGCAAGCGAGTCCCGTCGTACACTGATCGCATCCTGTTCTTCTCCCAGCCAGATATGCGCCACCGACTGCGCTGTGCTGTGTATGCGTCGTGCGAAGAAGTGAATTGCTCCGATCACAAGCCCGTGCTCGCAGTGTTCCAAGCTCTGGTGAATCGCGACTTTTTACCGATTGAGACTGAACTCGCGACCAAGAAGCTGCAGCGGATGCAGGACGTTAGCGGCGTGCTCGAGTGCCAGCTACGACTGGACTTCAGCAGCATTTCGTGGCAACCAGATACTGAGGCCGATTTCCCTCTAACGTCGTTCGGCAACTCGATCGACCTCGACCAGCGGTTCTCCAGCTTTGATCGTCATGGACACCAAGTGATGGTGACGGTGGTCTTCCCACTGCCGTCCGAGGATATTTTCTCTGCACAACGAAAGCTCCTGGAGCTGGCGGACTCCATGAGCGGCGGCGTGTACCTGGAAAACACCGATCGACTCATGTGTAAGACTAACGTGGCTCACGTCAAGTGGGCCGACTTTGTGCGTGACGGGATCACGCACGCCACGTTCGCAAGGCCAACAGGAAACATGCACGTGGCGATCAAAGTGCACGCTGGCACGCAGGGTCCGTGCTTCGGGCAGGGCGTGATCTGCATCCCTCAAGCTTCAAACGACGACAGCGACGAACCGGCCGACGGGATCCAGAAGCTCAGCAACTTTGTCGTGGAACTGGCGGACGGCGGGAGACACACAGGCACAATGTCGGGCTCCGTGAGTCTGCAGCTCCTACAGCGCGCTAGCGACGTTTAAAAGCACACGAGTGAGTAAATTATTATAGGGCGAGCGCATCGGCGTCGTACTCGTAACGTAGTCAATGGATTCAATGTCAAATCGATCTCATTCAGCCTGAGGTCAACAGCAAAATGCTCATGTAGTGCATCCAGTAGTGCGTCTATAAAGGGGAAGGAATAGCTTACAGCTCGTCACTGAGGCCGGCAGCTTCCGTCGTCTCCTTGAGCGTCTCCGTCGCCGGTTCCTCCTGGAGTGCGGCGTACTCGTCGTACGTCAGATCCTTAGGGTTGTCAAAGTGCTTGGCCCACGGCTGGAAGAACATCATGAGCGCGAAGGCCACGAGCAGCACGAAGCTCAGAATGGCCTTTGTGCGGTTGTAGCCGGCCACGGAGCGGTGGAACGTGTCCAGAGCGTCCTCCAAGCTCTTGATCTTCTTCTCGTAGGCCGCGCGCAGCTCGGGAGACAGCCGGCCCTTCTTCACGCCAGCTTCCTCCAGCTTCTTGTCCTGGAAAACCAGTGCGTTGTACTTGGCCAGCTCAGCACGAGCCATAGCCACCGCGCGCGCGCTCTTGCCAGACTGAAGAACACAGCATTAGATTACGAAGTAAATTTAGGAAAAATGGACTGTAGAACGCACCTGCTTGGTCGTGTAGCGCTGGAACTCATGGTCGAACTGCTCCACAGCGCGCTTGGCCGTCGTGGGGTCCGCGGGGGTCGTCTGCTCGGCACTCATAGCGAAACGTGAGGGGGTTCTTGATACTTACGTGGAGATACTTTGGAAGTGCTGCAAAACTTGTCAAACTGTAGGTTTCGGTGCAGAAAAGAACCGGATGGAGGATAAGAGCAAGAGGACAATACACACTCTGGCTCTGCAGGAAGGCCCAAGCTGAACAGGAACGTTCGCCTTCACCGCTGAACATTTCATTCACGTTATGCGGCAGGATTTCTTTTGTTTCATGTGAGGAATAGTGGTAACTTAGCTTTCGTGGAGGCTAGTGACCGTCAAGACGTAGAACGTAGTCCCGAGGTGCAGTGCGTACGGGTTATTGCCCTCCGTCGCAATCTGTTCGTCGATCAACACGATGCGGCCCACCACGTAGTCCGGGTATCTAGCCATTCAGTCGTTAGTCGAAATACTTATAAAGTAGAAAAGCAAAGCGCTCGTACCGTTGGCCGTCGTTGCTGAATGAGGAGATGGATTCCTCCGAAAGGAAGCGGTGTGGGCAGCCGAGGTGGAAGGCCAAGTACACCCGTTGCGCGTCGCTCCCAGGTGCTGATGTCGGCAAGAAGAGCGCCAAGTCATTCACACTGAAGCTCCGGAAGGAGATTTTGAACGAGTCGTTTACATCCTGCTCGGATCCCATCAACAGGAGCTCCGATCGCTGCTGGTCCAGCTCCGACTGCAACATCTAGTATCCAGAAATCAGCAAGTGGTTCAATTAAGCCACCAATCACCCATAGTCACCTACCGCTTCAGATTTGGAGCATGCTAGCAGCTCTTTCACGCGCGTTTCGACGGCACCAAAGTTCGTGTTGACGAACGCGTCGATGTCCTCATGCCCGGTCGTCTGGGGTTCCACAGGAAGCTGGAGAAGCTGAAGTAACTTTGCCAAAGATGCCCTTTGTGACCGAACACTGCTGCTCAATTCCTTAATTGTCTCCTGGAGTTTGATTTGGTTCTCCTTCAGTTGCTTCTCGCGCTTCGATCGGTCCTGAATCTCCGTAAAAGCATCAAATCGCAAATACACAGGCGCTGCACGGTTAAGGAAACATCAAATAAAACCACCATCATCACAACAGCCACATGCATATCGAATAGTTGAAAGGATATTCTTCGAAGGCCGCCGCGTTCAGCAAGAATTGCTGGTTTTCACTCTGCACAACAACAGATCGTATCAGACATTTCAATTTCAAGCTGTACGTACACCTGTAGACACGCACCTCCAGCTTGGCGATGGTCGCATTCTTGTTGTCATCGCCTGATCCTAAAAATTAACACAGGGCTGAGTTAGACTTGAACAAATAAAGCGCATGGATCATCGCGATTTTCTTACCAATGTTTCTCCGCACAGTGGCTAGCTCACTGTCAAGGATGTTGGACCGATCAGCTTCCGAAGAGCTGGTCATGCCACCTGCCAGCGCTAGCACCAACGGAAATTCGCACGAGCTGTCTCCCTCGCGTGCACTAGTCTTGGACATGTCAGAGCGCGATATCGAATCGCTGCCTGATCCATCGTAGTATAAGTTCTTCTTCGACTGCTCCAACTCTGCTGTGAGCTGTGACACGCGCGCTTCCAATTCTTTGCAACGTTCCTGGAGGATATCCACGTTGCTGGTCGATTCAGAGGAGCTGCCGCGATCCTCACAGTCAACAAATTCTTCTGAAGGTGGGCGCTCCTTGTCTTCATACGGATCAAAGTCTTGATCGTCCTCGTCTTCAATCAAAGGGAGACTTTGGTCAAATGGACGCATGCGGAACTCACAATGAGACGGCTTTTCCGCAAGCCCCGACACGAAATCGCGCGGCAGATGTTGACCATAGCTACGCAAAAACTCCTCACGGTTTTGAACCTTCCAGAAACAAAGCAAACGGAAGTTGAGCGTAAGCACAACGGATCACGCCACAACAGCTCATACATACCTCGTCTTCACGCAGTTGAGCAAGTTCCTCAGCCATGGACTGGATTCGATCCGAGAATACACGGCCATATTTAAGGCGCCTTGAGATCTCCTTCAAGCAAGCCGCATACGATTCTACCAAGACGCAAGTATATTAGACGAAATCCAACAAAACCATTAGCTTCGACGTGCGTATTACCTGGTAGCTTGTCCAGATGCTCGAGCTCGTAGAAATGTTTCTTCTGGGCAGCCAATGCCTCGCGAAAAACTGATAACGAATTCTCAAAATCTCGGATCTTGGACTGCGAGACTGAGATTTGACGTAGTGTTGAATGCACACGTTCAAACGTTGCAGTTTTTTTAGCTGCAATTTTGTGAACGCGAGCCACGATATCTTCGACTAGCTTCTGTGCGTCAGGAATCTATGAAAACAGAGAGATACCGTTAGTACGAATCATATCACTCGTTCGACCAACAAAAACAATCTTTACCGTGTTTTGTTGACCTTGATATAACTCGTCGATACGCCGGCACACGTCTAGAGCATTCGTTGACGCCTGCATAGGATTACTTCCGCTTGCTATCGATGACGTTTCCTCGATGCTACTGAGTACACACTGTAGATTTTCGCGCACGGTGCTTGTGATGTTCATTTGCTTGTTCCCCAACGCTTTCATTTGTTCCAGTTCAGCGCTTGCTTCGTGGTACTCTCGGTATGCGTCAGCATGTTCCGTCATCATGTCCTCAACTTCCTTGCAAATTTCATCGTGAACCTGTTGAAGCTTCAAGACTTGTGCTCGCACGTGATTATGCGACTGCTCGCACTGCACCGCCCATTCGCGTTCTTTCTCGACCGGAATGCAATCGTAGAGCGTCTTCCGCTCTTCTGTAGCCAGTGCAGGGTGAAGCTCCACTGTCGCCAGCGCCTCCAGGTAGCTCTCAAACTGACTCAGTAGCCGTTCATGTTTCTCACTCGTCGTCTGGAAATCTGCCCAAAATGGAGCAAAGTGCTTCATCATGGAAGTCTTGAACAGATCCAAATTTGCGACTGCTGCAGCGATAGCTCGCTCCTGAATCTGCAATTCCTGAGCGCCGCGTTCACTGGCGGTAATATTGGCGCGGGTGCCAGTCTCCAGAGCCTCACTCTGGCTAACCTGCAATTGGAAATAGCCCTCGTACTCGACCAGAGCGCGCATCATCGGGTGCGAACTCTCACTCAACATCCTGGAGCCTTCCGACGAAGCCACCGGCTCAGACGGCACTACAACATCAATAATAACAAAAATAAGAAAATCGGTATCTAACTAATAAAAAGCAAAGCAATTCCAACGTACAGCTGACATGGACTGGAGCTATAGGTATCGCCGTGGGTGGAGGCGTGGCCACCTCTTGTGATAGCAGTCGGCGGTCGTACAAAAACACCTCCTTGTCCTCCTGCAGCACACAAAAATTAACACTTTTTCTTCAACTTTAACTCAATCCAATGCAGTGTAATGGCAGCTTACTGCTGGCAGTCCGTAGTACTCGACGGCGCGGCGCGGGTCCAGGCGCGCGAACGGCGGGCCGCACAGTAAAATCTGATCGTTTGCGGGCACATCGCTGAGTCTCTCCAGCTCCTCACGCAGCTCTTCAACCACGACACTGGAACAGGAAGACACGCATGTGGAAGTTTGTAGGGGTAAGTGCAAGTTTTTATCTTTCCGCGCGCAGTTTTAACCCAAAAAAGAAAGCAGCACGTACTTGGCCGAAGCCAGCGCCACCGCGTGAATTACGCCTGTGGACGCGTCTCCCACGCGCACCACGATGTCGCCGCGTGTCTTGTGCTCCTCGTCCTCACCCGCGTGCGTCCTGGCGACGTCCATTGGGCTCTACAGCAGCTCAACTCCCATCAAGGCACGCGCCTGCGGAATGCTTGTGTTCTCAGCGAGAAGGAATACGCCATAAAAAGGACACGAAGGACTATAAAAAGCATCCTTACTATTTTTGTGATTTTTTGTGACTTATGCAAGTTGAAGGGCAAAATCAACATTGGGAATTGCAAGCAAGGCCGTTTGTTTATCGATTATTAGTCAGGCAACGCACACCATCCAGGCGCCCTCGCAAGCTCATATAAATCAATCATAACCTAGCACACGCCTTCCGATAATCCCTCCGAGAAGTCCTCTGAGAAGTTGCGAGAACGCCGGAAGAGCACGTCCTCGTTGCCGAATGTCTTCATGAAGTGGAAACCCTCAGTCGACTTGTTCTCGCCCACGCTGTGGAGTCGTGGCGATTCCGTCGCGAACGCTGATGAATTGCCGTTGAAGCTCGGAGGCGGCACGGGCGTCAGCAGAAACTGCGGCGACAATGGCGCTTCCTGGATCTCATTAACTTGGTGCACGGGCTGCGGCGGCTCATCTTCCTCCTCGTCCGTCTTCTCCGCTTCGACCGGCTCCTCGTCTTCCTTGTCCTTGATGCCAACGGACTTCTTGAACTTCGCATAGCTTGTCTCCCATTCGGGTCCAAGCATGTTTGTCAGTGCCTTTAGCACCTCCTCGCTCGAGCGTACGCGGTGTTCCTCGAACGCAGGCAGGCGAACAACCTCGTGAATGTGTCGCATCAAGAACGGCACGCAGTTCTTCTTCAGATCGTCAGCATTGCATTCCTCAGACAGCGTCAGCAGGTCCACCACATTCTCTACACAGATCTGGCCGCTCAAGAAAGCTTCAGTGCGCTTCTGCAGCTCGTATACGCAGTAGAACGATGATGCTCTCAGCAGCTCTTCAGCCACGTCCGCCGTAATGTCAACCTTGCCTGTGTACTGTAGGCCAATATGAACGCATAGTTAGTGTGTGATTCGTCGCCACAGAGCAGTAACTTCGCAACGGAAACGTACCAAGAAGCGTAGTAAGATGGAAAAGACTTCGTAACTACAGTTGTCAACTTCGATAACCGCAGTCTGACTGGTTGCAGAACCAAACTGTCACAGCACAAATAGTCCGTTAGATCTCAGAAATATAACGACCGGTAACAACAAGGCAATCAGGTGTAGACAGAAATGTAAACGATACTCACTCTCACCATGTTCTTGAAGTACGAGTTTCGGAAAAACAGGACGACCTTGTGGGCGTTGATCGGTGCGATATGACCCTTCACGAGAAATTGCAGGTCGGAAAGACTTGAGTTCAGGAACAACTCCTCGTGGTCATCCACAAGATACGGCGGAACATCGATGGTCACATCCGGATCGTATCCCGCAGGTACCAAATGCTTTATCGCGTGTGCAGCAGCACAACGAGGAAACTCTGCAGTTGACTGCAGCATGTGATACAGTACTGACAGCAGTCCCTCCGACAAAAGAGTAGGAACCTCCTCAGCATCCATCATGTGTACAAAAGTAAGCAGAATATTGCCGCGAAGTTCACCTATAACATGAACACAAGTACGTTAGCCTTTGCTTTGCCAGCGAAAATGACAGCGCGTTATACATACCGATATTGGCGTCAGCAGATACTCGCGCTACGGCGTGAAGCATCCGTCGGAAGTCCTGTCGATTGATCTGTTTCCAGATGTTACGAAGTGCCTGCAGGCAAATGGCCCAGGTACTAATCGTTTCCTCAACCTCCAACATCTGCAAGACAGCTCCTTCCAGCACCATTTGAAGAGTGCTAGCCACACTGCATGACAAAGCACACAAGGCGCCAGCAGCATGTGACGAAATTGATTCGTCAGGGTGATGGATAGCGTCCATCAAGAGCAGGATACCACCGAATCGAGTTACGTAGTCGTGATTCAGAGGGTTTTCCATCAAAGACTCCAATGCAACGACTGCCGTGCGCTTTTTGTCCGGATCTTCATTCTTCAACAGCTCAAGCAGGTCAGGAATCGACCCCTTCACGCACTTATCGCACAACCGCGCGCGTCCTTCCGTCCCCTCCACAACTGCTCGAGACATTGAGCAGTCGTTGCAAATAATCACACCGCATTCCCGACAGTGGTGTTTCCTTCGGTAGAACGTAAACACGTTGTGACAGCACCCGCACTCCAGCGCCTCATGGTCTTCCGCCCAGGGCTTGATGAGACCCCACTTCAGTAAATCGTTCGCAGATTCTACAACAGTCGAATCAACTGAACGGAATCGAATGTTCAGGTGCTCCACAAGCTTGTCACCGAGATACGGCGAAGCTCGTACGGAGGCAGGATCGTACGCATACAGTGATGCACCCACTTGGCCAAGTTGAACTGAATAAGCCGGCAGACGGCCGACCCAACTAGGCAAACCCACTCTCCACGGCAGATCACGACCACTGTAGCCATTGTTAGACAGAGTTTCGACAATGTCTTTCATCCACACGCTCCTGTTAACGCAGATGTATCTCCCACGAGCGTCGTTGTTCTCCAAGGCCGCAATATGAGCTACAGCACAGTCACGAACGTCGATCATACTCCAATTCAGGTCCACCAAGGCCGAGTATTGACCCGTAATCAAGTCGTAAATGACTTGGTTTCCAGGTGCCAGCTTCGACTTTGAGAGCATGGGGCCGAATAAAGTTCCCGGGTTCATCGTCACCAAGTCAATGCGGCGATCGCTCGGCAGTTGGTCCACAAGTTGCCAAGCTGCTTCCTCAGCCAACTTCAAGCTCAGGAAGTGTGGGTTCTTCTCCAGTGTCGAAGTTACGTTCCAGCAGGCATCGTTGATGATAGATTCCGGCGAGACCGAATCGGCCATAGCAGCAATCGACGACGTCAGCACAACTCGTTTGATACGAGATCGTGCACACGCCTGAATGAAGTTCGTCATCATGGGGATGATGCAGTGCATCCGACTACCAATACTGTGTACGCCCGGCTCCTGCTGCTCCGACAGCGGGTCTCGCACCGAGCATGACGACGGTGTGCCCGTATGAATAACAAAATCACATCCTGTAGCATCAAACACGCAAAAAATCATTAGACATTCATTCTAAATGACAGAACACATTCACAGATAAGGTGCGCACCTTGGACAGCCATGTCGCACGCTTCAGGCGTCAGAAGCGACGTCTCCACGACCGAGAAGTTCTTACTGGCATTAGGGAGCTGCAACAGGCCTGAGATGTCGTCCTTGCCGTTCTGCACGGTGCCACGAACGTGGTAGCCGCGGTTGAGCAACTCGCACACGATCCAGGACGCCAGGAAGCCGTCCACACCCGTGACGCAGATAGGTTTCTCGCTCAAATTAGTGGCAAGTTGAACGATCTTCTTGCGGAACTGCAGCTGCTTCCAGACGCTCGGATACATGCACTGGCGGTCCACTGGGCGCTTAATCTTCTTCGCCCGCTCTCCCTTCTTCTTGGAGCCGCGTCGACGCGTCTTAGGCAGCTGTGGAGGCGCATTCGTCCCGTTGTCTGCGAAGCCTGTGTAGTTGAAGTTCGTGGTGCTGCCGTTACGCTGGTTGGCCAGCAAGTAGGAGACGGAGGACGCGGACGACGAGTTGGTCGAGTCGAAGGACTGCGTGGGGCTGCTCGGGCCAGCAGCGAGGACGGCGGAGGCGGCGCCGGCCATACTGGGGCGCGCTTTGTCTCGACGGCTGGTCTTGTTGCCTTTACGGGAGGAGACGCTGGGCTTCTTCTTGCGCGAAGACTGTGGCGGCGTGGTGGGGCTCCCACTGTGGTCTGTGCCGCCCTCTTCGTCGTACTGCGAGCCAAACAGCATGGTCTTCCAGCGGATCTAATGGGGAGAAGGAGAACAACTGCCTGCGTAGCCAGCCAAGTGTTTTTTTATGACCGCGAAAGCAGCAGCAACTGGCAGTTGCTGGCGTTTTCCAGAGTGCGGCTCTGGCTGATGGAGTGCCTAAATGCGCGTCTGTTGCCGTCTGTGGTGGCTTCTGCGTTCTTTCCTCGTTTGGCTCGGGTCCAAACTCAGGCGGGAGAGACGTGAAGTAGCGCGGAAGTAGCTGCATGGAAGTTGAAGCGTTACTTCAGTGAAACTGCACAACTGCTTTTTTGACAGGGAAGTGGGATGGACCTGCTGCTTGGAACAAGCACGCTTGGTTTCCGAAACCCGCCGGCCACGATCAAGTATTGTTGGCCGTAGTTGAGCAGTAAATGGTCGCTCAATCAGCGCAAGATGCAAGACATTTCCGATCTTTGCCGTTCGCTGGCCAACGGCAATGGGCCGTAACGGATTATCAGCGGCTCATCAAAAGCCGCCACTGGCAGCCTAGCCGAGTGCAGGGAGGTTCCCAATGGCACCTGTCAGGCTTCAGTTGTGGAGTTCAGCAAGCCAACCCGTGCGTCAGCAGTGGTAGAGCATATTGGCGCATCCGCTGAATTAAGGCCGTGTTTGCATTGACACGGTCGCAATTGCGCAGACCTCTGCCGCTATACCCGAAGCTCGGAAGCAACCCAAAGCATTGGCCTTAGTGTCGTGCAAGCTGAATTGGAACTCCTTTTATCCGAGCTCAGTGGCTCGGCCATATGGTCCAAGTCGCTTCAATTTGGCAGAAAAGGGTCTTGGCTACACTTTTTTTTTTCAACTTACCGCACTCTTTTACTTTTATCCAGACTGGATTCCAGAGGCGTTCGCTGCAGGCACCGGCCCGATGCACAGCCATTCCGCTCTTACCAACTCTAATCTTTTTTTTCCACTACTCATTTAAATTTAAATTAAAAAAATTGGATGTCGAGGGGTTGTGCGGCGCTTTGCAGGGCAGAACAATGCTGCCAGCACTTGCAATACGTTTTACTATTATACAGGCGATAAGAATAACTTGGTGACCGGAAGATCTTGGTGGTTACTAGAGAATTCCGACGTCTTTTGAGCTACCGGCAGTCTGCAATCCACGGAAGGGCGTTCGTACACAGACACGTACGCTGGTTCCCCTCAGTCATGACGTCCTCGTACGATGAGCACCTCATCGAGGCAGAGATCAGCGAGGAGTACTCACTCGCGTTCCAATTCGCCACCTTCCTGCTTTTACTGATGGTTGCAATCATCCTATGCAACCACGTGACCCACAAGTTGCATTGGCATTTCCTTCCGGAGGCTGCCGCGACTATCGGCGTGGGAATCCTGGCCAGTATCTTCTGCATGCTCATGGACACCAGCATTATCGCGGTGAAGCTCATGGACTTCGACCCCAACTTTTTCTTTGTCGGTATGCTTCCCCCCATTATCTTTAACTCGGGCTATACTATGAAGCGCCGCTACTTCTTCGAGAACATCACGCCGATCCTGGTCTTCTCGATCCTAGGCACTCTTACTATGAGCGTCGTCGCGGGCATCGGCATCTACACGGTTGGTCGCTTTGGCTGGGTCTTGCGACTTTCGATGGCGGAAGCCCTCACTTTTGGCTCCCTGATCTCCGCTACAGACGCGGTCTCCATCCTGGCTGTCTTTCAGGAGCTTCATGTGGACCCGACACTGTTCTACCTAGTCTTTGGAGAAAGCTCACTCAACGACGCTGTGGCTATCTGCCTCTTTGAGACGTTCTCCCGCTTCATTGGGCACTCGTACGAGTTCAAGCCCATGCTCTTCGCCATTTTTGAGTTCGGGCTGGTGCTCACCGGATCTACAATGATCGGAGTCGTTTCAGGTATGATCCCGGCGCTGCTGTTCAAGCACGGCAACCTGCGCAGCAACCTACTGCACGAAGTTGGCGTCTTCGTCATGTTCGCCTATTTGCCTTTTGTTGCCTCGGAAGTTCTCGGAATGTCGGGCGTTGTGTCGATCATTTTCGCTGGCGTCTCCATGAAGCACTACGCATCGCCAAACCTGACGCCAGAAGCTCGCGATGTGTAAGTCATATCTGTTGTCGTACGTCTTTCATACCCTTTGTTGATCACGTCTAACTTCTGTAGGTGCTCGGGAGTTTTCAACACACTTTCACACATGGCCGAGACGTCGGTGTTCTTGAGTACGTGCCGTTTCCAGAATCATATCGTCATTAACGGCGTAGCAAACCCAAATGTTCTAACCATTGTGATGCTGTTGTTGATTTTCAGACCTGGGGTTGTCTGCGTTCGGTATGACGGCTCACTACCGATTCTGGCTCATTTTCTGGATGGCAACCTTCTGCCTGTTCTCGCGTGGGTGTGCTATATACCCGCTCTCCTACGTTTTGAACCTGCGCAAGAATGCCGCGAAGATCACGATGAATCAGCAACACGTGATCTGGTACGGCGGGATGCGCGGGGCCGTCGCCTTCGCGTTATCTAAGTCATTCCCAGGCGAGAAGCGCCCTGAAGTCGTTGCCACCACGCTGATCGTCGTGTTGCTCTCGATCATTGTCATGGGCGGTGGCACGGTTGCTGTGCTGGACAAATGCGGCATCCCGCGATTGACGGTGAGTGCGCTGTGCGATATCTGTGTACGTGTTGCTCGTCAGCAGCTGATGCCACTGCCTCTTTGTCGTCGTTGTTGTTTGTCTCGAATGGACAGCCTGAGGAGGAGGCGGCGCTCGACAAGACGGTGAAACCGCACCGACACATGCGGGCGTTGCAGTTCGACAACAAGTACTTGATCCCGCTGCTCACGAACTTGTGCCAGTACGGAGACAACACCAGTCCGCGCAAAGCAGGCTTCGGGCCAGAGAGCAGCACCACCAGCAACGTGGACACGGCCGACGAGCAGGAGGCTGAGGACGATGAGGTAGTCGATGTCATCCCTAGGCGCGAAGTTAACGTCCACTAGCTCAGCCCAAAAAGAAGGACGTCCACCATCCGTGGACCACGAAAGACACTCAATACTGCATTTCTCTCTCTTGGCACGATCTTTGATGCAGCGTAGCCGTCACGAAGTTAGTCATGGCACTCATACTGAAATGATATATTGTCCTGGACGTCGCTGAAAGTCTTGATCTCATGCTGTGGATAAATTACATGTACTGGTTCTTCGGTGGTCGAATGGATGTTGGATTATCCAACTTGATACACGTTCGGGCCTTCACACCACCGATGAACTGCAAGTGGATACAGACAGCAAGTTGCAACACTGTTGATGTCACGCTGGAGTTGCTGGCCATAACGTTGATGTTACCCCTGAGTAAACGGACAACACGTCCAACAATCGAGAGGTGATGGGACACGCTGCCTGGATATTTTGCCATCAGAGCCCGTGATAGGCAGGTGGGTTAATCTGATCAACTTGATCATCACAAATGCCCATGATTGCCGCGCTTTAGCGGCGCCTGCAGTCCGCCGAACAGATCTCTGTAGCGATCCAATGCGCGCAAGCATTATTGCCTTCCTTTCATGCTGGGTGGAAGGAGACCAGTCTATGTGAGCCCAATCAATGTGCGGCACATTGTGCCGGGGCGTCAGTTTCAGCTCGCTTACCGCGAAACCCCTCGTACAGCCATTCTAATGAAACGAAGGCCGTTTCCAGAGCGAAATTCCAACTTCCATAGTCTGCCAGCACCATCGCTGCAGCACTTGAGGCGAAAAATGTCGTCGCCGCCTCGAGCGCCGAGCCATTATTTGCGCTGCGATCTGCGCTTTGACAGCGGCTCGCCTGTCTGCCAGGCGTCATACCAACGCCACTCATTGGCTGAAACATGAATAGGATAGGCTATTCTGATTGGCCATGGAGTCTTCGACGACAGGGCTAGGGTGTTTAACCACTTCACGCTCTCTTTTTCACTGCAGCAGATGGCTTTTGGCCCAGTGCCAATTAGTACAGCGGAGTATCAGCAGGCAGGTCATCAGCTCGGAGGACACGCAGCTAATACGCCGAATGGAGTCGGTGGTCGAGGAGGCCTTCGAGGTGCAGGTGCTGCAGCCCTTCCACGGCTGGTCACTCGAGCGCTTCTGCGACCGCAGCGGCAACACGTACCACCAGCTCACGCGCGCGGCACTGCGCGTTTCGGACCGCGACGACCGCCTCAATGGCGTCCAGGAGACGCCCGAGCTCGAGGTGGGAGTGCTGCGCTCGCCTGACTGGATGTGGAGCCACGAGTGGATGCCCGACGGACAGTACACGCAGTGCGACGAAGACGGATGGACGTACGGCTCGTCGATTGAGCGCATCAACTGCCGCCTGGCCGAGGGCACCAGCAAGGTGAAGCGCGGCTATTATCACTTCTTAAGACGACGACGGTGGATCCGGACTCGTGTTCGGACACCGCTGTCAACGGTACATGGGGCGGAAGGGCAGATACAGGAGAACAGAGTCAGCGCTGCTACTTCTACGTCGCCGAGCTATGACGAGAGAGAGTCGCGGGTGTCGGACTCGCAGGGCCCTAACAGATATTATCGCGTGTATCGAGACACGCTGAAGGCGTATTTCCAGCTTGGATCGACGAAGAGGCCGTCGAATTTCGTGCGCGTGGAATTTACAGACGACGACATTCAAAAGGAAGGCTGGCTGGGGGTGAGAGGAACTCTGTCACGGAGCTGGAAGCTGCGCTACTTTTTGTTGCGCTGGGATTCGAGCAGCTTGGTGTGTTTGAGAGACCGAGCGTCTATGGTGCAGGTGAGTGAGGAACTGATTGACAGACATACGACATTACTGGTGGAGGAGTCGTCCAGGCCCCGTCAGTTCCAGTTTTCGGTATGCAATGGAGAACGCACGTTGAGGTTGAATGCAGTGGATGGAACGTCGCGCGCTTCCTGGATCTCAGCACTCAGTGAGATGATTGTGCGCAGTCGCGCGTCGTTTTTTGCAGCGGATGAATCGGAAAGTGGTTCAAGTACCAGAAGCCGCAGTTTCCGACGGATGCGCTCGTCAACGGAGGAGGACGGCTCGATCGTTACTGCGTCGATGGTGAACGATATGAACGGAGAAAGTAGTAGTGCCAAGCAGGCGCACCCTCGCGGTGCATGGAGACCGTACAAGTTCATTTCATCGACGATGCAATCCAAACGCAAAACGGATGAAAGTTGCCGCCGTGAGTACGTGAAACAATTCGCAGAAATTCTCAACGCAAAAATTGCGATGGCATCAGACTTCGTATCAGAGAACATTGGCGTCCTGGAGGAAAATCTGTGCACCGCGCAGGAATTCCTTCCGTCCACAGTGCCTTCTGTGCCAAAGAAGGAACTCCAACGACTCCGGAGTGAAGCGGAAGCCTCTATCGAGTCCTTTCGAGTTGGTGCAAAGGCGACGCTCGAGTCCGGCCGCACCAGCGTCCTTGGATGCAATATGCTGCAGAAGGAATTGTTTCTACTGGTCTGTCGGCTACGTGAAAATGTGATCTCGTTGGCACCGTCGCAGGAGCATGCTACGATCAAGAAAATTGTGTTGGAGTCACCTACGAAGCGTCGAATTCCGTTGGACTGGTTTACGGATGGTGCGCATTTCGAAAAGGATCAGCAGCAGCCTAGCTTAAGTGAGGACAGTTCCCTCTCTACTAGCACATCGAACTCAACGGTGGGGAAGCTGGAGTTGTCGTACACTTCGGGGTCTTCTCTTGAGATGAAGCGACCAAACTCGCTCATTGTTTCAAGGCATGACAAGCGGAGTCTGTCGGTCCCGGAATCGAATCGATCCACCACCACTCCCGTGAGCTACACCGGCCACAGTTTGCACGCATCCGATGCTATCAGGATAAAACCTTACACTGAGATACCGGCAGGGTTGCGCGAAGGGCATTTTGATCTTCCAGACGGCGTCAATGGTTACGTTGTGAAGGTGCACGACAAGGACATTGGCTCGCTCATCGGCTACACTCTTTGCTCGTCGGCGTATATCGATCAGCTAGAAGTTCATTTCGACAAGAAGGTGAACATTGCAGAAGAACTTCGCGCGTCTGAAAACGTGGGCACTAGCGAAGTGGCCGCTCCGTCGCCACCAAAGAGTGAAGAAATTCCTGAGACTCCCTCGCCGCCGACAGGAGATGATTCGCCAAGCTCTAGAGCGAGTACTGGCTCTCCATCAGTGATGGTGGCCGACAAGAAACAAGTGATTTATTTAAGCAAGTTGCGCTCGACGGACTTGCAGCATACTTCGATGAAGTTTTCCTACGCGGTTGGTTCGACGAACCACGATTTTCGATGTGTGGCATACTTTGCAGCACAATTCCACGCTCTTCGCGCACTTACCGCTCCGGGCAACGTCGAGTTTTTGAACTCTATTATCGAGAGCAAGCGGTGGGATACAACTGGAGGTAAATCTGGCGCGTTCTTTTCGATGGTGAGTTTGATGTTGTTTTCGTTTCAGCTGGGTCGTACCATTAACTCCTTTTTGTGTTAATTAGACGCACGACAAGCGTTATGTGTTGAAGGGCATCTCCGTGACCGAATTCAACATGTTCGTTCACATGGCTCCGAAGTACTTCAAGTTTATCTCGCGGGTGGTCGAGAACCCAACTCCGACTGTCATTACGAAAATTGTCGGCCTGTTCAAGCTCAGTCACAGTCGGCGACTACTGAAGCACACAGAGTACGTGGTGATCATGGAGAACTTTTCGTACGGATTCCCGCCGGGCCAAATGTACGACCTGAAGGGTATTCTCCGACGACGATACAACGCATCCAGCAGCGGTGACGAAGACCATCACGAACCGTTCAACAGCGTCTCGAATGTGCAAGTCTCGATGAATTTACCAGTCTTGCTAGACGGCAACTTTTCGGAACGCATGCCGGTGCCAGTGGCGCAACCAGGTCTGGAGATTATCGAGGCAGCCATTCAGAACGACACAGGGTTTTTGTGTCGAGCAGGAGTCATTGACTACTCACTGGTACGTTTTGGTTAGCAGATTTTAAGCTAGAGTTCTTTTTTACTGACGATGCGCATTGCTCTGGATCCGCAGTTGCTTCGATTTGACGAAGACAAACGACAAGTTATCGTGGGGCTGATTGATTATCTGCACCAGTTTGACTTTTTGAAGAAGATGGAGTCGACTTCCAAGGCGAGTTTGACCTTCCGTAACCCGACAGTGATCAGTCCCATTTCGTACCGTCGGCGATTCATGAATACAATGAGCCGCTACTTTGTTGGCATTGAAAAAGAGCTCGAGATCCGGATGCGCAAGCGGTGCGGGTTCAAGTCGAGGCCAGGTTCACGTCCGAACGGGGCTCTGGCTGCTTCCCCTGCGGTGGCGCCCAGCACTAACACACCAAGTGCTTCAAATACATCCGCAAAACCGAAGGCCCGGACCGACGAGGAAAGACACGCGGATGTGGCGGCACGACTCGCTGATAACCTGTCCCTGACCAGCAATTCTTCCGTGCTCTCGGATCGTCCGCCTGCCAAATCGGAGTACCGGTTGCCGAAGCTCGAGAGCGACTGGACGAGCACGAAGCCACGAGGACACTCGATGTCTCACGTATCGGATCACGAAGTTCACTGCGAGCGTGTGACGCACAGCGAGGGTGAGTGCAACAGCTCGCCTTGCAGCTCATCGAGCGAGTCTGCCAAGAGCTATCCAGCCACGCCGCTCAACAAAGTGATTCTGGAAGAGAACTGCTCATGACAACACGTCGCCCCGTATGGGCGGATGTTCAATTGTTATTGATTGGCACGAGACTTGCCTTCCTCGGCGCAGAAGTCGATTTTGGCAGGAGGAAGTCTCGTGTCGACATTGTAGTATCAGTGGCTGAGGTCTCCTAACTATATAATCAGCCTTTTCCACCACGATCTTGCTTTGTAGCGACTGAAGTTGGTGAATGCCGTGCGGAGTTGATATAACAGTGACGAGGGCTGTACATGTACTGGTAGCTGTACATCAATCGCTTGGCTTTGATGAACTGTCAACAAAGAGTACGGTACTCTTGCGTAGTCGTAGTCATAGTCGGCCATGCTTGAAGACGGACAACAATGCGATGCCAAGCTCAACTTTAGCAGCAGATCACTTTGACCCGAGCACTTTGAGCACGGACACTTCAGAAGCTGGAGATGAGCCCAGGAAGACAAATCACGTGTCTGACTTGACATCGACCCTTTTCCGCTGTAAAGCGAGCGCTCTGAAAGAATAGCAAGCCGCTGCAAGCTCCAGCAATTCATGAATATCGTGACAATCATCGTCGACGGCAGCCAGGGGTTCAACCGTATAGCCAGTGACTCACGTATCGCTCGCATCGTCTCAACAGCACCTCGTACTGTAATTGCGTTGCGATAGTCCGAGATCTAAGACGCAAGTCACACGTCTTGCGTTTGCAGTGCCTTGCGTTGCCTTACACATTGCCGCGCAGATTAAAATTCGTCGGTCGCTAAAAAGTCGACGATGCTAAGTCTACAGTGTCGACGTCTCGAGACTCTCGACTCGAACCGCCTTCGCACTGCGAAGGCGGGTGGAGTTCATCTTGATGTCTTGACGTCGCCAGCCTTCATCTATCGACGCAAATCCGCATTGTGGTTGAATTTGAGCTTGGACTTCCCGGCTCATCTTGCCAGTCAAACTTCAGCCTGCATACAGTGCGCGAGTCAACGGGTGAAACGCGATGTCTGGCTTATGCGCGACAACTTGACCTCGTTGAAGCTGGCGCGCGATGCACCGGCTCACCCACGTTAAACTAGAGCTTCAACGCCCGGACCGCCAAGCTACATGTACCGACTTTTAGTCCAGCCTCAGCCAGCGTCGAGCAAGCTCAGTCGCGCGAATTAGCTGCTCATTATCCATTTGTCGCTCTTGAGCACAACCAGCAGCAGCTTCGACCACCGACCCCTGCGGTAATCCACAAGTAAGCTCGACCATGGCGTCCGAGACCGACTACCAGGTGGCCTTGACGCCCAAAGGATCAGACCACACAGCTGAGCCTGTCAACAACGACGAGGAACGTTCGTTTGGGGAATTCTGCAAGACGCGGTTCACGACGCTCAAGCCACCGATGACCAAGGCCGAGAACCCGCTCAAGGTGCTAGCACTGCTCAACCGCATGCAGTGGCTGCAGTTCCTCGTGTCCTTCATCGCCTGGTCATGGGACGCCTTCGACTTCTTCACCGTTTCCATGACGGTCTCGGATCTAGCCGAAACCTTCGGCAAAACCAAGACCGATATCACGTGGGGCATCACACTCGTGCTCATGCTCCGTTCGGTTGGCTCTATCATTTTCGGTATTGCGTCTGATCGATGGGGACGCAAGTGGCCGTTCGTCGTCAACAACGTGCTCTTCATTATCCTGGAACTTGCCACAGGCTTCTGCCAGACGTACACGCAGTTCCTGTGGGTTCGCGCTCTCTTCGGTATTGCAATGGGCGGCTTGTACGGCAACGTAGCCGCTACGGCACTTGAGGACTGCCCTCCCGCTGCTCGTGGTATCATCTCCGGTATGATGCAACAGGGCTACGCCTTCGGCTACCTGTTGGCCGTCGTCTTCGCTCGTGCTCTCGTCAACACCACGAGTCATGGCTGGCGTCCGCTCTTTTGGTTCGGAGCTTGCCCACCAGTCTTTATCATTCTCTTCCGTCTCTACCTGCCCGAAACCAAGGTGTTCCAGGAACGCCAACGTGTTCGAGAAGCGAGCCACAATATGACCGCGACGTTTGTTGCTGAAGGCAAGATCGCACTCAAACGCCACTGGCTGCTCCTCTGCTACATGGTTCTGCTCATGGCCGGCTTCAACTTCATGGTACGTTTACTTCTATCCACGATACCTTGTTATTAGTGAAGGTGCTAACTGAGACTTTGTTCGGGTTCTACAGTCGCACGGCTCACAGGACCTCTACCCCACGATGCTCGAGAACCAGTTCCAGTTCAACTCCAACCAAGTCACCGTGACGCAGGTTGTGGCCAACCTCGGCGCCATTTGCGGTGGTACTCTTGTCGGCTACTACTCTCAGGTCTTCGGTCGTCGCCTATCGATCCTCGTCATGGCGGTTATCGGTGCTGCTCTCCTGTATCCGTACTGCTACATCAGCGACGAAAGTGTCATGATCGCCGCCTTCTTCGAGCAGTTCTGCGTTCAGGGCGCTTGGGGTGTCATCCCGATCCACCTTATGGAGCTGTCCCCGCCGTCCTACAGTGCGTTCGTCGTTGGCACGGCCTACCAACTCGGTAACCTGGTTTCGTCGGCGTCGTCGACTATCGAGGCTTCTCTCGGCGAGCACTTCCCGCTTCCGGACGGTGAAAACGGCGAGAGTCGTTACCAGTATGGCAAAGTGATCTGCATTTTCCTGGGCGTTGTGTACGTATACGTCTTCCTCTTGACGCTCATCGGACCTGAGGCTCGAGGCAAAGAGTTTGACGTTAAGCACGATCACGACCTCGAGGAGGCAGCACACGTCAACCACGAAGACCTTGAGAAGATCCTACACGGTGACGACGTGAGTCCTGCTGGAAACAAGTCAGCGAAAGCGTAAGAGATCGTGTTAATTCCTGTGCATGTATGCGTGCAATAACTACAGTCGTAATAACATCAAAAGGTTTACATCAAGATTGATTCGGCCCAGTACTAGTATTGCGCCAAGTTCATAAAAGTAAGTCTCAATGACGAATTGTGCGCAATGGAGCTTTCTTCGAATTAAATATGCGCGAACAACAAAAATGCCTTCCTTTTCTGCTAGCCAACGACGAGTACAACGCTGGCTGACTTGGTGGCTTGGAGTGGAGTGCGTGATGTGTGCTGCCTTCATATGCACACGATAGATAAGCGAGCGTCTGTGACTGCATCGCCAGCATCTTCGCCTTCTCCTTGCGTGAATGACTGACTTGGTTACGTCGACGATATCTTGGTGAGGCGGTAAAAGACGTACTTGTCCTGGAAAGTTGAGACTGTCGTGGCAATCGGCTCGATCAAGCCCTCGTCCAGAAGTGCTTGCCCGATAAGCACAGCGTCAATAAGTGTGGTGGCGATGCGCATCTCGCGGATGACATTCACTGCTTCAGCTCCCAAGAAACATCCAACGAAGCCCTTGTAGAACAGAAGCTTGTTCTTGCGTTCGAAAACCTTGTGCAGCACCTTGGCCAGGACGTGCAGTGTTTCTTCCGTCACGAGAGCGTGGACCTCGTCGGTAGCAGTAGCGAAATCATAGTCCACTACGTCGGTGGACTCATTCGAGAGCACAGACTCGCGGTAGTTGTTGGCGTTGATAGACGTGCGCCTTCGCGTAGCCGTATCCGATGCAAATGCCTCCGATGTGTCGTCGTACTCGAGCACCTTAGTGAATCTGTAGAAGTTGTCCTTGGAGTTGTGCAGCTGGTCGTCCGTGCGGGACACATGCTCAATAAATCCAAGCCTCACAAGCACGTTTCCATACCTCGTTGCTGCCTGGTGGTCTTCAGCAAAGCCACTCACAAGCATCTCCCGAACGGCATCGCCACCCGTAAAGGCTTCTTTGTAAAAGTTAAATCTCGAGTGACGGGTTTTAACCTCCAGTGCCGAGTTGAGGAAGCGGCATAGCGACTGGAAAAACTCCTTCGGAAGCCCCTCGTGGAACGAGATGTTGATACTTTTCAGTCGGTCCAGTCTTGCCTCCTTGAGCGGTGCAATATCCTCAACCGTGGAGATAGAGCTCACAATAGAGCTGGTGGTAGGGTCTTCATCGAAAGTGTCTCCTTCTTCCGCCTCTTCCAACTCCCGCTCGCGCTGTTCGTCCGGATCCGTACTCTTCGTGCGCAGGTGTCTGCTTTCGTCTCTGTCCCTGTCCACGTTGTGTTCCCCATCGTCCTCAATCGACGTTGACGAGTGAATAGTCGAGTTCGTAGACCTGTCCGTGGCAAGAGTGTCCTCAGAAAGGGATGATGCCTCGGTACTGCCATAGCTGGACGCAGGTGTGGACCGCGCAGGGTGTTCCCCGAGCTCTGCAATGCTAGAACTGACGCGAGAGGGGCGCGACGGGCGCTGCGCCTTCTTCTCGAACTGTTTAAAGTCCACAAACTCTTCCATTGACTCGCGGATGCTCACAATTTTATCCAGCGCCTGCGTAGTGCGCGCCAGCAATGCGCGGATCTCGTCCTGCGACGTGCGGCGGCTGCGAACCAGGTTCTGGATGCTGTCAGAGCGACCCAACATGGGCGGCGGGGCGGGGGGCAGTCCCGCCATCGGCTTGATGGGCTCGAGCTTGGGACCGGTGACGGTGGCGTCCGGCGGCAGCAGTGACGGCTTGTGCGCGGGCTCCGGGTGCTGGGGCTGCTGCTCGCCGCGGGACGAAGCACGGGAGAACTTGCGCATCTGGCCAGCAGGAGTTCGTCCTCGAGCGATTGACAAAGGGGCACTGGCTTTCTACGAGCCAGAGAGACCTGTCAGATTATATACTGACATATTCATTTGTAAAGCTTATTAATGTTTAGAAACTGGTTATTAGTGAATGAAAATGTAAAGCGAATGAGATGGATATGTTTTTATATTGTGGAGGTATAGTGGAGCCAAGTGCGGAGGAGATTTGTCCGCTTCATCAGGGCTCCTCCAAGTCCTCCATCCGGAAAGGAGAGCGACCAGATGGACCAGAGAGAAAGGCAAAGGGCACAGCAAGACAACCGGCGATAAACGTTGCGGGACGAGCGGACAGCTGAGTACGCAGACCGTGCTTGCCCGAGTGTGGATTCATGATCCTTCCGCCCCGCAGGGAGACGCTGCACTGATCGTGCGATATATGATGCACCGAACTCGTTTGTGATCGTGTCGAATTAGTTTCTCAATCAGGTTTGGCAGATGCCGTTACTTTTCGCAGTTTGAAAACTGCGTTGCGCAAGACCTGCTTCCCATATTCAGAGCCATACTAGTACAGCAATATGTATTAATACCGGTACGTGCAAGAGCATAAATCCAGCATCGAGTCAGCCGTTGCTCCATTGTAGTGGAGGCACGTCATTTAGGGGTGCTGTCGAGTTGAGCTTATCGAGGCTGGAGTCCAGCGGAGACTGTCGGAGGAATCATTCGCCACTGGTTTCGGAGAAAATGAGCTACCGACAGCGGCACCACACAAAATTCGCTGGTGAGTAACAGGTGCGAGGAGTTCTAGCATTTGATGGATGGCGTCGCCGACTCGCGCAGCCCCGCTCGATCGAGACGGAGGTCAAGATGGAAGTCGTGGCCAGCGTGGTGCCTATCCAATGTGAAGCTGAAGTTAGGGCGACTAGCGATACCGACCCCAAAATACTCTTTTTGGACGTACCAAAATTAAATTTACTTGGTCTTAAACCCAATTTACAAATAAAATTAAATTAAAATTTAACCTGATAACGTGGAGAGCTTCTTTCTCGCAGCAGCTTTAGTTCCAACTTGTGCAAGGTACTCAGTTCCAACTTGCACAAGATCCCCACTGAGGACCTCAGGGCCAGGTATTCAACACCAAACCACCGCGCAATCTGGAATCAGATTGTTGAAGTTGCAGGTCAATCCAAGCACCATCACTCCTGCTTGGGACACCCAAGAATTCTTCCAGTCCCCCAAAAGCCGCAATGGCGCCCACCACTCGAGCGCACACCAGTGTCTCCATCTCTGAGGACGCTGCCAGCCTACGTATCGGCGCCGCTATGTACGACATCACCGGCCCAGCAGCCGAAGCCGGCATGTTCGGTTACGCTAAGGTCGGGCAGCTCACGTCCGGCATTCACATGCGGCTTCGAGCTCGCGCCTTCGCCTTTCACTGCCCCCAAACTCAAGTCCATAGTGTCTTTGTATGCGCAGAGCTCGGCATGGTGTCCGAGTGGGTCACACAGACGGTTGTAAGGCGTCTTGAGACTCATCCGGAGCTGCCCAGGGGCGTCTACAGCCGCGAAAACGTCATGATCAGTGCTACACACACGCATTGCGCTCCCGGCGGGCTGTCACACTATTTTATCTACAGTGTTCACCCGCCTTTGCATGGTGCAGACAGACAGAACTTCGAGTGTGTGGTCTCAGGCATTGTAGAAGCAGTAGTGCGAGCCCACAGGAATTTACAGCCCGCGGTGATCCGAGTTGCTGAGGGCATTTGTCTCGGTGCTTCAGTGAACCGATCGACTGATGCCTATCTGGCTAACCCAGAGCAGGAACGGGCTCAATTTGAGTACGATACGGACAAGACAATGACGCTCTGGAGATTCGACGGCCTGGATGGATATCCAATTGGAATGATCAACTGGTTCGCAGTGCATCCGACGAGTATGGGAAATTGGTACACGTTGATCACGGGGGATAACAAAGGGTATGCAGCCTACGAGTTTGAGAGAGAGCAAGGCACAAGACACTTGATGGATCGACCGAGAGCTTTCGTTGCTGCATTTGCTCAGAGTAACGAAGGAGACGTGAGTCCGAATATTTGCGGACCCAGACATCCGTGCACGCAGCACAAGGACTTTGAACGGATGATGACGGTGGCCAAAGCTCAACTTGTGACGGCAAGGAAATTGTATACTGAGGCATTGACGACTACGCCGATCGCTGGACAGATCAAGCATGCACACCAATACGTTGACTACTGCAGTATCCAACTTCAGAAACGATGGCAGCTGCACGCTGAGTGTCCGACGTCAACGTCGTCTGGGTGCATTGGAGTATCGATGGTTAGCGGAACGGAGTTTGACGGGCGCGGTGTGCCTGCGGTAAAAGAAGGAATCCGGTGGGGAACGTATCCCAAGCTGACCACGCTGCCAGAACTTCAATCGCTGCAGAAGGAGAAACCTATTATTTTTCCAACTGCACGCTACGGAATGTCCCCAAAGGTACTCCCGCTTCAAATGTTTAGTTTCGCTGACTGTTTGCATATTGCTGCGGTCCCTTTTGAGATGACAACGATGGCTGGGAGGCGATTACGAATTTCTCTATACGCTTCGCTGTCGGAATTATTGCCGAGCATCAAGAATATTCGCCAACCGGTTATTGCTGGACTGAGCAACGCGTATTGTGGCTACATGACTACGAGAGAAGAATACGCTGTGCAGCGCTACGAAGGTGCATCGACTCATTTCGGACCGAACCAGCTTGTAGCTACGTGCCAGCAATTTGACATCCTTACGGAAGCGATGTACCACAAAACAGTGCCTAACCAGACAAAACTGGCGGATACTGGTCTGACACCCCCGAGCATCAAGGGAATGGGGGTGCTAGACTACAATATCCCGGTCATTCACGATGGCGTGGCGTCCGGCGCAACTTTCGGTGAAGTGGTTGCTGGAGCGGATGTCTTTAAGGAATACGGGTGGGGTTCTACTGTCAAAGTTCACTTTCATGCTGCACACCCCAAAAATGATTTACGAACTCAAGGCACATTTTTGGAGGTGCAGCGATGGATAGAGGATAGTAGTCGCAATGACGGAGGAGTCTGGATATTCCACGCAGATGATGGAGACACAAACACAACTTTTAGTTGGGAGCGCCAGGGTACCTTCCGATCTCAAGTCTCAATCGAATGGTGTATCCCGGATACCACACCAAAAGGGACGTATCGCATCAAAGTCAACGGCGACAGCAGACACTTCTTGTGGCGAACTGTCACTCCTTACACGGGTACATCGTCGGTATTCCAAGTTGCTGGCCCTGGTGCGCCTGCTTGATAAGGAGACAACAATTTCCGCAAAACTCCGTTATATTTTTTACTGATGGTGTGCGCTGTAAGGAGATTCTCCTTAGGAGAATAGTAGAATTGAAGCAGGAAAATAGTAACTTTAGCGAATCACGAGCGCAAGCAAGTCAAGAAGGATGCAGGGATCACGCATGGACGGCAACTTCAAGCTGCCCAGAATAGTGCTTTTTATCAAGTGGAATGCACAAAATAGCTGGGAGTTTTTTTAAGAACTCACTCGAAACGCAAGCTACATTCATCACCAACCTGGACTTGGACTAAAGCTTCCTACGCCTGAAGCTGTTGCGACAACCTTCAGTTGGAATGGAGGAACCTGTGCCTTCAGATGAAGACGGCACACAGCAGCAGAATGATACTGAGCTAGTTGGGAATGAAGGAACAGATGACAACAGTGCTTTGAGTTCCCCGGAGACTGACAGCGACGGGTTTGATGCTGATATGTTTGCATCCCTGATGAAGCAAGAGCTGATCGCGTACAGTCTTTCGTGGGATCCGTTAATGAAAGTTCTTCAAGCTCTGGGCGCGTCGATGGCCAGGCAGCAAAGGACGCAACAGAGTACCGAAACTGCAATGAGAGCAATGCAAGATCAGGTAGCAGGACTTCGTGAAGATTTGACACGAGCCGAAGACGAAAAGAAACAAACGGCAACGACAATGGAGGCGATGCAGAATCAAGTGGGTGAAATGCAGAACCAACTCGAAGAAATTCAAGGACTGACTCCACTGGATAGCCAAGGCGAGCAGCAGCAAGGTGGCGCTGGTAGTCAAGAGGAAGCTCCATCGGAGATTGCAAATGGAGAGAGCGATCCGTCTTCGTCTGTAAAACAGTCTCCACGTTCTCCACGTGCAAGCGGTACCGGTAGCCAGCCATTCGTGACTGCAAAGGACCTAGATGATGCCAAGAAAGAACTTCGGAATGAGCTGGAAAAAGCCTTAGCTCGAGCGTTAAGCCGTAACGTTATCGGCGAGGCCGACGAAAATGAAACTAGAGAAGGTAACCCAGAGGAAGGTAGGGATGATCATGCAACTAACGAATTGAGCGATGGATCGCTCATAACTGCTCAGTCCAGCGAAGCAGCAGGTGGACTTCAGCTTTCAGGAGCTCCGTTCGCGTCTGCAGCAGAACTGCAGGAAGAGATAGACAGATTGCAGGGACTGCACGATGCTTTGAACGCAAAAATGGCGGAACACGACCAACTTCTAGATGCGTTGAATGGCCGCATGTGCAAGGTAGATGATCTATCCTCTCAACTGTCTTCGTCTGGAAATGGTTTGTTGAGCCCCCCAGGAAATGCTGGACCAGCGGATGGTTTACATGGCAACGATGATGTTGGTGGCAATTCTTCGGCACGCAGCGAAAAGGACAGCAAATACGATGAGATGGAAGCGAGCATGAAAAGTAAACACGATGTGATTTCGGCGAGCATGAACGACATCTTGAACGAAGTAAAGGGGTTGAAGTCGGTACAGGACGATCACGACCAGAAATTACGGGAGCACGACCAGAAGCTTCGGGAGCATGACCAAAAGCTTCGGGAGCACAACGATGCTGTGGAAAAGCATACAGCAGATATCAAAAGCCTCACTGACAGTCTCGACGATATCAGTGTGCAACAGCAAACGGTTGCTTCAATGTACTCGGGTGGAACCGGAAGTGGAGGAACGGAAACTGGGAATGAAAATGCAGGGGACGACGCTGGGAAATCTGGTAAAACTGAGAAGCAGGCTGGCAAGGCCATTGAAGCTACTTCACAACCGCAACTGGATCTGTCGCTCGTATTCACGAAGCTTGCCGACTTGCGGCGATCAACAGATGCCTCGCTGAGTTCACTACAACAAAGTATCAAAGGAGTTTCAGGTACTACACAGAGTCAGCAAGATCAATTGGATGCGTTACGGAACAATGTGGTTTTCAACGAGCACCTCCAAGCTCATTTAATCGAAGCTCGTTTGGCGATGCAAAAAGAACTTTTGGCTCGTAATCAAACGTTCCAGGACCGCACCAAGCCTCAGCTGATTGAGTGGCGTAAGGCCCTTGAGCTGACAGAGGACAAACTCCTACAAGGAAATAGCGACGATGAAACCCTTCAAGCATTGCAGCAGATGCAACGCTGTTGCCACCGAACACTGTTATCGATAACACCGCTAGTCAACTCCCCGCTGAATATTTCAGAAACGCTTCAGTCACTTTCGGACGAGGTGAAGCAACTTCAAAATGCAGTTCGATTGGGGGTGGTGCCACTACGAGTTGCAGACTCGGGTGAAGGTGCTGACGGCGAACCCCACAAGAATGATCGAGAAGAGGAGTACTCTCGCAAGTTGCGGTATTTGGATGAAGAGATCGACGCAACCCTCCAGGTGAATATAACAACCGAGAAGAAGAATGATCCGTTGATCAAAGGGCTGGATGCAATGCGAGAGAAGGTTTGTATTTCCACAACATGACTATGCAGGCTGAAATTGACCTAATCGTATTGTTGTGCTGGCTGTTAGCTGGAGTCGCTATGGTCATTGTGGCATCGAAACTACAATGCCAACACTACCCAACCAAGCGCCGCTGTCGTTGTCCACGAGAGCTCAAGAGCAAGTGATAGTAGTGCTGGAAATCACTTGGATCGAGAGGAGCGGCGCCATAGCGTCCAGCAGCGCAATTCTGATAGCCAGCGAGAAATGGAACTGCGCCTGAGTGGTGCAGTACGAAGACTCGCTATGGTCGAGGAAGATATTGAGCGGTTGAATGCGCTAATGGCCGAGTTTAATACTTCAGACAAGCACAAGACTCTTGTTAGTGCGGGGTCGGATTCAGGCTCAAGTGCTGTGGGGCGACGTTCTTCCTCTACAAACAATTTACGAACGGAATTGGTGATGGATGAAATGGACAAACTCCGGAAGGAGCTGTATGCTGAGCTCGCCAAGGTTTCAACACAATTTGAAGGAAATAACGGAAGTGGAGGAAGCGGCAACAACAACTCTACCAGTCTAGTATCAGTGGATCGACGCAGCATGATAGAAGCAGCAACCAAGCAAGGTGACGTGCTAACCGACCTTTACTCGCAAATGACGGGCAAGGAGCTCGACACGAGACTTTACAATTCTTCGGAAGGCCAGAAACAATTCTACGACAACTTCATCAAGGAAGTCACCAAGAAGGTATCTGGTATGCTCAACTCCGAAAAGGGTGCACAACGTGGGCCCGGTATCGGTGGTGCAACCAATGCTAATGCCAACTACAGGCTGTTACTGGATAATTTCGCGCAAAAGGTTGATGATCGTCTTGAAGATGCCCGCGAGTTTACAACAGAGGAGCTGGCGAGACTTCGGAGAGAGCTAATGGAGCAACTGAAGATCCGCTTTGAGGTAGCACTACGTGATATCCGTGGCGAGCTGATGCTCTTGCAGCCAACGGATGGAGACTCGACCGCAATGGGCACGAAACCCGTCATGTGTATTGCCTGTAGCAGACCTGTGCCTGTGTCAACGGCTATCCATGAAGCTGGTTCACTCACAGAGAATGCAAACCCCGAGCCGATGATATCATCCCTACCTGCAGAAATGGTAAGGAAACCATGCGGTCTGACGGTACCGACTCGAAAGGAAACACTAACCCACATGTATCTATTTGATATGCAGGACTACGATCGCCCTGACGACGAGTTCGTGTTCCGTGCAGGCTTTAAGATGCCTGCGAACGACAGGTACTGTACAGTGTGATCACGACCAGCGTATCCTGAGGCATCGTTCGTGCTCACCAGCCTGAAATATGCTTTCCCGATGCAGGAAAATCTTGACTTTGCCGTTCCTGACGACTGCCATGCGCAACAAAATGGTGCTCAACAAACCCGAGGGGAAGCGGAAGAGGCCGCCACGTCAAAGCCACCTCAATCGTGTCGATAACGTTGTTCGAGAGGTAAGATATGGTAAAGTGGGCATATCCGAGCCACTAGCCAAAGAAGCAGCTGGACCTTTGGAAATCAGTTTGCGCGTGCTCATTGCCAACTCGTAGTTTTTTATTAACGCTGATTGTGTCCACGTCTTCCGACAGGCAATGGAACTTGACCGCACGTCTCGAGGCCGCGGCTTCGATGCACAGTAGTGTAGACTCAACCAAAATACACAGCACCAGCACAAGTGTTGGAACAAATTTCGGAACCGTGTTCACAAAACTGCTGGGAACACATCCAACTCGGCTAATGATCAAGTTGAAGAGCTGCCGTGTCAGCTGCGACCGGCTCATTGATACATGTAGAGGGCGACATGGAGTGTCATGAAACTACGGACATTGCCCTAGTCGAGCTGTTACTCAACCCCTTCGTGTCAATCAAGCAAACGTACAGCTGGTAGAGCCGTTCAGAGAGACTGAAAATGTGTTGCGGCTGATGGATTGTACTAGCGTTTTTAGTTGTTAGAAACAACTTGTTTCTTGCTGCCGGCTCGCTGATGTCCGTATTGCGGAAGAGCTACATGTAGAGCTCTTCCTCGACTCATCGTCGGCTGAGCCACCCAACCACCTGGACGCAGCGTGATGCTAAAGTCGACCAGATGACGAGAATTCCTGAACTGGTAAACTTTGGCATGCTTTGGTAGTGTGCCGACATGTGCAACCGAAGATCACTGCAACCTCCTCGCAACTAGGGCGTGATCCTGTATCAAATTTTCATGACCGCAATCGAACAAATCGATGTCTGCGCAGGACAAGACAACCCAACCATTTGCCTACTGTACCTCAATAAAGTGTACTACCAGGTACATGTAGTGCGCGCGTATCGACGCCAGGTCTTTGCGTTGACTGGCACGACCTTCAAGCTTGCTGTCAGCCTCGTCGCGCATTCGTTTGTCACTGCACGAAGCAAACAAAAGTGATGTCCTCATTTTCAATCAGGACACCTTTCAACGCTTTTCAACGGCAGCCCCTGCTGCCCACGTGGTAGGTTCGCAAACAGGAAACACCTGTAATTTTTGCTAAAACAACCGAACGGTGCTGCAGCACGTGCGTTGGTCACAGGATGACTGCGCCTGACGCACGAAGGGCGTGTAGCTTTCCGCCACCGTTTTACGTCTCGCTTTCGGGTCTTCACGCCGCAGACGTACGCCAGGTACGTCTGGCGGAAGACACCACCAAAAGCTTATCATGAGCCTCACCCGACAAATTGTCGGCGACAACACCGGGTAATGTGCAGTACACGTACTGTACATGAGGAGGTATGCAAGTTGCACTGCAGGCTGCAATATGCAGTACCGTGACTAGTGACTACCGTAGCGTATTCAATCGGCGCGTCTTCCGACCCGCGCCCAACGTGGCACGCTAAACGAAATACCATCGCGAGGTTGTGCAGGTAGCGCCGAGTAGTGTATCCGATCGGCAGCAGCAAGTCTTACCTCGATGGTGGCTGTGCACCGAATTTTGGTTCTTGCTGGGATAAGCCCAGCCTTTTCCAGCGTCTCCTCTGTAGGTTGCACTCGCGTCCACCACGAAATGCATCAACGCTGAAGCTGTGGTTGACCGGCGAAAACATTCTCGACCCGGCAGAGATGCGGCTCGCTTCAAGTCTCCAGTCGAGCGAGACACCAGCTGGAGACTCGGACGCTTGAGCGCCGTTCGACGTGGATTTGGACCAGACCTGACCTTTGTACCGCCAAATGCCGGAGCATTTGGTCGCGGAGGAGGCCCCCGTTTTGTCCGATAACCCGGCAGATGAGAGCTAGCTGCAAATCTCACGTGGTTTCTGCTCTCTCTCGCCCCCGCTCCATTTGGTTCCGTGCGCCAGTGCCGCTGCCGACTTTTGTACGCTTCTGTTGCGCTGCCTTCCTCGGGAGGGGAGACGGACGTCTTCAGTTTGCGTTTTCGGCTCGAACTGAGACTTGCTGCGCGCGTCAGCGTCCTTAGCAGATACGGTATGAACACCACGAACTTCAGTCGCGTGGAAGCGCAGGCCATCGCTCAGCGCAACCAGGCGCCGAAGCAGCAGCTCCCGCTTCGACGGGGCCACTTCGGCCGAGTGCGAATGACCCGGGACGACCTGAACAACTACATTACCACAGCCAAGTCGGTGCTGGATGACGCGCTTAACAAAGCGCGCGAGGACCGCAACGTCGGCAACGTCGACTACCGAACCTGGAAGCAGATCGGATCGCATGCCGGATTTAAGCGGTTCACCAAAACGGGTGACAACAGCAGAGACCTGCACTACCGTCTGCAGGGGACCGTGCGGGCGTCGCTCAATGACCTCATGGGCATCATGTACGCCGATTCGACGGCGCAGGTGGCGGAGCGTCGTGACCTTCTCTATAACGACAGCTTGGACGCGCAGACGCTGTGCGTGCTCAAGGAACGCAGCGCCGAGAACATGCAGGAGCACGTTTCGATCCGTTGGCAGGCGATCAACCTGAGCAACAACAGCCCCATCTACCAGCGGGACATGTGCTTCCTCGAGTACACGGGCGTGGCCACGGACGTGGACGGCATCCCGGTGGGTTTCAGTATCAAACAATCGATTGAGCGCAAAGAGTGCGTATCGCTCAAGGAAACGCACGGGTTGTCGCGTCTCGACTTTACGGAGATCATGCTGCTTCGACCAACGCAGAACGCTAGCCACACCGAGCTCATCTTGGACGGTGTAGTACGGCACCCCGAGAATCTACCCGGTTGGCTAGTCAGCTCGTTCCTCGGTAGTGTGGCGACGTGTATGAGTAAGCTGCCGATCGTCGTACAGGAGAGACTACTGGCCAGACTACCTATGATCAGCGACTGGCAGTTCGTCCCGCTGTCATCGCGCAAGACCTGCCACGTGTGCTCAAGCAAGTTCAACTTGCTGTCCAAGAAGGCCAATTGCCGCAGTTGTGGTGAAGTGGCCTGCAAGTCCTGCATTGTGACGCGCACGGTTGGAGAGACGACCAAGTTCTGCACCAAGTGCATCCTCATGGTCTCGACCCAGACCGAGTCGATTGTTCCCTCATCCGAGTTCGGCTCGGCATCATTCATTACTTCTTCATCCTCGGACCGCAGCCGTAGTCGTCGTGACTCGGAAACGTCCGTATCAACGACGTCCTCAATGCACAGTAAGGGCGCTATGATCGTGCCCAGGATGCGCGTCGACATGAAGCTGCTGGACGACGCCAAGGCCAGTCGCAATAACTGCAGCATCTCGAGTACAGCCAGCGAAACGAGCTTTGACAGCTCAAACTCGATCTGCATGGACCGCCGCAGTAGCGACGCACCACGCTACGGTTCACTAGACGAGGAGGTTGTGCAGACGCTGGACACCACACAGATGATCCGCTCTGCTCGTAACTTGCCGCCGACGATGGCCAGTCAAAACGGCCGGCCTGTTCCCACCGTTGAATCCGTCGAGGACTCGATCGCCCACCAGCGCTACCTCCTCCAGGAAATGCTAACGCAGGCAAAAACGTACCAGCAGCAGCAAGCGCGAGCATAAGAAGGTGCTTCTAGAATCCGCTTTTCAAGGGAAAAAAGCTTCAAGACTGTGGGCCACGTGAAGAAATGTGCGCCCCTCAAGCTGCAATAGTGAAATGCATGTTGAAAGTGGATCGGTAGGAAGCATCGAGTAGTTTGTCGTGAGTATTTATGCAGTAATGAACTCTATGGCTTCATGGCTTTTATCGTAGCAGTGTCAATTGATAACAGAATTCGACGCGAACGAAAGCAGCGCAGCCATTCCCTCTCTCTTCCATTTTTAATCACTCCTCAAGTTGAGGATCTCAACTTGAGGTAGAAGCTTTCAACAAAGGCTATCCAAACAGTGGAAAGGCTCACTTAGTCATGGAGGAATGCCCGTAAGCAGGCAAAGATAGACGTCAGTGCTAGGGGATTCGATCCCGAGTTCTCTAACAGTCTTATCAACGTCGAAATAGTACACGAAGAGGATGGTTTTGTGCGGGGGCTAACCTTAGAGGAGCTCAACCCACGACGTGAGGACGCCGACAAAGTGCCGATAACAAATTACGCTGGTTTTCCAAGAACAAACGGGTGACGTCTGATGCCGTGCTGATGGCATGAATCATTCACGAAAAGAGCGTCCCAGACCAACACCCAAAGCGACTAGAACAACAACAGAAGCGTTCGAGCAGGTCGATAGGGTGGGGTGCTCGCCACGCTTGTGGTACGCGCGTCCCTGGTGAAGAGAGCACTACCGACAGAGCCGACAAAGATGGCGTACTGCGGATCTGTGGGCAGTGTCAATGTGCTGGCAATTATGAGCACGGACCTATTCGACGAGTCCCAAGAGAATCCGTTCCTCCTTCAGCAGAGGTCTCCATCGCCGTCCAAACAATCGTTTGATAGTCCTCGATCACCACAGCGAGCTGTAGCGTTTAACAAGGGAGCTGAACTGCCGCTTGGAGATCTATCGGGCCACAATTACCATGCTGCTTCTTCCCCGACCAAGTTCTATCCGCACTCGCAGCCAGTATCACCTCAGTATTCACCAGGTCGTACCGTCTCCTTTGCTGCTCCAAACTCCATTCCTCGCGGCATTTTGAAGCGCAATTCCAGCTATGAATCCGACTTGTCCACAGTCTCATCAGTCTGTGACCAGCAACAAACGCAGCAAGCGACGAACCCGCTCGTAACCGATTCAGAGCTACACAAGTTGCTGTACTCTCTGACTCGCTTCGGGCTCGCGAACGATGCAGGCACTGCGTCGGAGTCTAAAGGGCAGACTGATCACCCTAATTCGTTGTGGTTTCGAGGCGCGTCAAATGGTGAAGCGCCTAATTCGGAGGTGGGAGCTCAGGATAAATGCGACGGAGTAGAAGACCAACGCGCCAGTATGACCAACGGCAGACGTTCGAGCAAAAGGAAATCCAGTGTGCTTCGCCAGGATCCAATGGGTCGGTCGCGTGGATCTGTCTCCTACGGGACCGTGAAGAATCTGCTGCGCGGTGGCGGACTCGCTGGTCGCACAGCAATGAAGAACACACCTGACCCCCAGCGCAAGAAGAGTATGGGCACCATCTCTTCGCGCCTCAAGGTTAACCAGAAGTTCGTGCGGCCGACGATCCTCACTGACGCCTATCACCGAGTGTACGTCTTCCTTCTCTTCTACTCTTCATGATACGTTCTTCTGCTAATTAATGACTTGCGTTGCTGTTGTATATCCAGGAGCGACATGAAGTTGGGCACGAGGCCGTTGAAGATGCAGGTAAAGCACGTTGCTTTTCCCCAGAGGTTCGACGAGGACGACCTCTGCGACCGTGAGGAGGCCGATGTGGGCATGCCTTCCCCGAAGGGTCAGCTCAAGCGCGACTCGTTCATTACGCTGGAGACACTGGACAAGATTGGCACTCGAGCTGCGTGTCCAGTGCACCTAATTGACGAAGAGAAGCCAGACTACTCGCGCGTGAGTGCTCGTGTGGACAGCTACAACCATGTGCGGAGTCCGAAACGTGGACTTCGGCGGCCGTCCACCTGGCTTGCTGGTGCAGCTTTGGATGCTCGTGTAGCTTATTACGAAGAGCACTAAAGCTCACTTGTATAAACCACGCTAAAATGAATCTGATCGCCTGAGTCGGGCGTTGTTGAAGTGGATTAATCACTTAATCCGACTTCCGGTGTTCGAACTTTGAATTAGTTGAAGTCTTTAGGGCATCTCCAAATAACAACAATGAAGAAGTAAAGAAAAAACACATAATGTATACAACAACAAAAGATCGAAACTATGCCTTTCACAGGACAGTCAACCTGGCGGGTGGTCCACTTCATTCGTGGGAAACACACGCGCTCCCTCATAGTGTGAGGGGAGACCTCACAACTTTCAGCATCTCCTCGTATGGTACTGCTGGCACGTACGCCTCAGTCGGTTCGCTGGCAGATCCGTTTGGCTTCTCTTAGCTGCTCGTAGGTGCTAGCGGGCGCGTTCTTCACACTCGTGTTCACATTACGTCTGCTGGGCGACGCCGTCCTGCTGTTCCATTCGGTGCTGGCGTCCACGGTAGCTGTTGCCGTACTTACCCTCGCTATGCGCCATGCACATACCGTTGCGTTGGGCCCATTTGGAGCAACCGCTGGGGTGGCCGCAGCGGCGACCGCCACCATGTGAGCGACAAAATCCGTCTCCCTGCGAGCTCTTGGAGCAACCTTCCACGCGGCAACGTACGCCTCCTCCGTGAGCCTTACACATGCCGCGAGATTGGGCCGCCTTCACGCAGCCGTCTACAGTGCAGCGCTTGCCACCTCCATGAGTAATGCACAAACTTCCACTCTGACTAGCACGCGAGCATCCTTCCACACTGCACCGCCGACCTCCTCCGTGAGCTTTGCACAATCCTCGCGAACGCGACAGGTTCTGGCAGCCTTCGGCTGTACACATCTTACGGCGTTTGCCCTTCGTGGTCGGGGTACTCGCTACACCCATTGACGACACACTGCTGAGCGCGGCGGCGGCCGCCAGTACCTTGGCTTGACTCTCTCCGTCATCCGAGAAGGCGCTGCTGATACTTCCCTCACGAGCACGTAGTGGCCTTGCCGGAAATGACGTGTACTTGGTTTCCATCTGTCCACTAGACGACGACAGCATTCCCTTGTTAGCATTTGAAGGATCCTGCGAGTTCAAATCACGGCACAAGGACGCAATGTCCTCGAGAAGCGGACGTGGTCCACGTGTTGTAACGTACGCAGAGTTTTTCGGGTGCTGTCTCTGATCATGAACATCCGGCGGGGGCGTCGGCAGCAGCGCGTCTTGTAGCCGTCTCATGTCCATACTGTTGGTATCCATTGGCGTGGGTCTGTCCTTGTTAAAATCATAGGGCGACGGTAAGAGCGCCACGTCGGGCGTTGGGGTCCGCAACTGAGTCATCCACTCTTCCATAACCGACGAGAAGGGTGCGGAGTGCGCCCCTGCAGGACCAACAGGAGGCTGAGCCGGGCTCGCGAGGTTCTGCGGTTGGCGCGGCGCCGGAGGCAACCGAATAGTGTCCACAGCAGGGCTGCGGCCTACAGGCGTGGGGGTCACACCAACAGCAGGCGTTAGCGGTGTGAGCATGCCAGGAGAAGGAAGCGACGACAAGCCGGGGGATGGCGCGGAGCGAAAGGAACTGGACGCCACTGCTGCGGACGGCACCAGGTCTGGGCTGGGGAACGCTGCTTCGCGCGCCGCAGCCTCATAGTCTAGAGGCGATGGGTGAGTGACAGCGGAGGAAGTGGCTGTGGACTGGGCTGAAGCAGCGGCGGAGCCTGGTGTCAGACGTTCATACTTGATGACGGACTGCCCTGAAGGAATGGAGCCTGGAGTAAGCCGTTCGTACGTGACGACGGGCGCCGACTGTGTCGACGGCGTGATTCGCTCGTACTTGGCGCCGGGATAGAAGCTGCTGCTGGCACTCGAATGATGGCTGCTGTGACTGGTGCTGTGTGTGTAGCCAGAGGTGGCGGAGCCTGTGGCGTTGGCGTAGGCGCGCGCCTCGGAGCCGCTCAAACGGCGGTGGTGCTCTGCGGACTCGTCCTTGCGTTTGCGGCCGATGAGGTTCAACAGCTCAAAGGGGCGACCAATCTTCTCTCCCAGCGGCATCTTGGACGGCTACTGCGTGCCCTGCGGTGTCTGCGCGCGTTGCGGTGTCCTGCTTCTTCGTGTTAGACGGCGGGCGGCGTGCTTCCCGGCGCTTCTGAAACTGTAATGTGCGGCACCTGTGCGAGATGGGGGAATCTGGTATTCCAGATTTGAAACACCAGATGGGCACTTAAACAACTTTAGATTCTAAATTGACGCGGTGCTGCATGGCTGACAAGGTGTCATTTTCCTACACGATGAACTGAGCGCTATCGAGGCGGAGGTGCCAGCGTTATACCATGGTACATGTAAATTACCATCGATGCGGATAAGCTGAGACCATTCCTAGAGCTTTTCGACTAAAGCTGCCTCCGTCTCAAGCCATTAGTTGAGTCGAATTTTTTTTTGGTTTCTTTGGTGATCAGCTGTGACACAGCGTGTGTTCAACAGCTTTCAGATGGGTGGGGCCTATGAGCGGATTGTGGATCTGTTAAACAAACCTACCGGTACCAACCGACACTGTCGGCCTGGCAGTATACCGGTAGCAATGCTTGTTTTAAAATCAAACAACCATCCCGTTGTACGTTCACGTCGTGAGACACTCGGGAAAAGAGCACTTCAGTTCGCGCTTCAACTCGCATACCTCCAGTGACCATGTGGGCAATGCCACAGGGCATGCGTGACCTGGTCAGTTGTGCACAGCACATTCACCACAGTAGCATGTCAAGTCAGTTGAACGAGTGGTGAACACGCGGCCGTGTATGTCAGTGACATAATGCCACGCAGGTTTGGTTGCCTTACACTTTCTGGATACCGCCACTGCACATTTTGAGTCATTTATTTTAAATACATACCAGCAACTGCATTATAGCCGGACCGTTTTCGTTTGACCCTACCCCTTAATCAACGATTAGTCACAAATTCTAAACTTTAGAACTCCTAAATCAGGACTAAAAAACCAAAATCAAAGTACAGTAATTCTTTTATTTCTTGATTTGAAATTGTGATTCATTGGCACATTGGCCAGTTTGTACATGTAGCCAGAAGCATATGATTATCCAAAATGTTTGCCTTAAAGCTACTCCCAATTTGTAACGTGCATCTGCCTTCTTTCTGGTCATTCGATTTTAGTGTGTAGGAATGTAAGTGACAGGTGCGACTTGGTGAAGGAGACTATGGCTGATGTGAGTGAATCGTAGCCTCTAGCTGTTAGGACGACGGCAACGCCGGGAACGAGAAGGAAGCCTAACACAGTACAGGCAGCAGGCTGTGGCACCATCACCATGCTCGTGGTCGTTGCAATAAAATCGGTGTTATCCTGACTGTAGATATGTGGCTACATTATGTAACGTTTTCTGTGTGCAGGAAATGTTAGAAGGAGACGATGCACGCGGTAGATCTAGATCGGGGGAGACTGTGGCCGCGCAGCTGTGTCCAGCGGTACCTGCAGGTAGTGCGATGATGAGTGGTAGAAGTTAGGATATGTCTAGACTGGATTCTAGGACGCAGGCAACCAAATCTCTCTCTCTCTTTTGCGTGTAATCCCAGAAGTGTGTTCGTGGCAGCAACAGGAAGGTCGCTGTACAACAGGTTTTGAGCCCAAATGACAACCGACACCAACGAGAAAGCTGATCGTGGCGCTCCAGTGTCACCACCAGCGCCTCGTGTCACCGGTTGCGAAAGGATCGGTATGGTGGAAGACGCGGAAGAGCAGAGCACCGCCGTCACTCGCGCAAGAAGGGACGGCAACGACGCTGGTGGTGATGTAGCGGCGACAGGGATGACCACCGAAGAGATACTGCGGATCATTCACGGACTGTCGGAGCAAGTGGGGCGAATTGAGCAGTCGCACATCCGGCTCCTAGCCTCGCAGGGTGCGATGGACAAGCGGTTTGATGAAGATCTGAGGCTCGCGCGGTCCAAGCAGCCCACAAACCCTCCAATGAACCCGGGCCTGTTCGCATCCGGGTTAGGACGCAGTTCGAGGATGCACATTGAGCTGCTTGAGGGATCACCACATACACCACCAGCGGGGATACCACGAAGACCCAGGTGCCACCTCACTATTTCGGACATTGTGGTGAAGGGCGAATAAGATTCCCCGAGAAAGGCAATGTCGACCACCAGGTCGCGAAATAGAGCCAGATCGAGCGACACCCCAGTCAAGATATCAGGTCGACGACCCGCGATCACTCTGGAGGTTCGCGATCACCCACCCAGCAGCCATGTGGAGAGACTGGAACCCCGGATTGTTCAAGAGACACCAGGTTGAAGCTGGAGATGGGTTGGAGTGGACGGAAAGAAGCTGCCAAGCCCAAGACATGACGATCCGGGACGAAGGAGCCGGGACCGGCATAGAAACCCGGATCACGCTGAGGAACAGGGCCTGGAGAGCGAAGATCCGCGGCGAGACAGCAAAGACCCAACCTACATTGGCAAGATCACCCCATGATTCGACGGGACACTACCGGATCAAGCGGGATCGGCTCCGATTGCCCAAAGCCGGAGCATGGTCACGCCGACCTGAGGTCGAGAGTACCGACGAAGGTCGATGCAAGTCACGCGTGGTGCACACAGTTGTCGTCGAGAGAGATCGGAGAAGAACAAGTGCTGCTGCTCTAAGATCTGGGCCGATCGAAGGGGTTTTACGCCAAGCGAAGTCAAGGCAACGTGGATCAAGGTCGTGAAAACCCAGACTGATCCCGATCGCGGTGGTACTGATCACAGTAGAGGGTCCTCAGACGAATCGACATCAAAGGACGCCGATCACTGTCAAGAACCTCCCGACGGATCGAGATCGAGGAACGTAGATCGCTGCCGAGAGCCTTCGTGTGGATCGAGACCAAAGCGCAGATCAAGGTCAAGGACTTGTATGCGGAGCGGGATCGAGGAGTGCGGGTCAACACATCAAGGTCAAGGGCGCCTGTGCAGAGAAGAGATCGAGGGCCAACCACGATCAGAGACAATCGAAGGCCGATCATGATCGAAGGTGATCGGAGGCCGATCATGACCGAGGGTGATCGAAGGCCGATCACGATCGAGGGCTGAGGGGTTGGTGAGATCGAGATTGAAGATCGGTGATTGCGTGAGCCAGTTGTGTATCCAGGTGTCAGTTGATCGTAGGATAGCGAATCAGGATGGGACTAGTGGACATAGGAATAACTCTAAACAGAATCGAATTCACCCTGAACTACACAAGTGCCTTCGTCCAAGCCTGGAACCGGGAGTTA